>ML256717.1:1779-95022 GCA_005239495.1 Nicotiana undulata
GGAGCTTATCATTATCGAGTCAGCACACGAGTCGCAGGTATGATTCGTGATCGTGAGGAGCTTATCACGATCGAGTCAGCGCATGGGTCGCATGTATGATTTGCGGACGTGTGGAGCTTTATGACTGAGTCAGTCCTTATGATCCACCCTTATGACTTCGACCGATAGTCTTGTCCGTGTCGATTATATATATATATACGCATTGCATTCACCCGCATTTGCATTGAGTTGGGATCGTACGAGGGTGAGTTGAGAAACAATACAGAGTACTGGAAGGTGAACAATTGAGAATAAAGATAAGTCATTTCGGTTAATGAGAAAGAGAACAAGTAATATAACTATGAACAACTTACAAAGAAAGATCATGTTTGAGATCAGGTACTGTTGTTGTTTACATGTTCGTATACTTGATGTATTTTCTCACATGATTTACTGCTCAGCATGTACCTTATTTATTTATTTATGTACTGGACCTTAGCGAGTATGTATTCTACCTCTCGTCACTACTCTTTACGAGTTTAGACGGGATACTCACTGGGTACATATTCGTTTATATGTACTCATGCTGCACTTTCTTTCTTTTTCTGCACTTGACTGTGCAGGTACTGAGACTGTGCAGGTACTGAGGCTGGTCCGTCTGGTCGTCCGCTTGTTGATAGATACTGACAGCGGCGTCGCTCCACACGGTGAGCTGTATTCTTGGCGTTCTCCTGACAGCACCTCTGGAGCCTCCTAGTTTCATTTTTGCTCAGTCTTTTGTTCCAAACTCGGCTTGTATATTTTGTATATGTATTTTCTACAGTTGTATCTATGTAGCCGCCCGTTGACACTGTGACACTAGTCCTGGCACACACTTGTTGTAGTTATCGGGGTTGTATATGTATTGGGCCTAGCTGTGGTTCAGCTTGTTTCTACGGCCTTACCCCATGTTGTTATTGTATCCCGCACTTTTATTGTTATAGTTGTACGTTGGCTTGCCTAACCTCGCCATTAGGTGCCATCACGACCTGGGCCGGTTTTGGGTCATGACATTTTCGTTTATTTCATGATATGTCTTGTTGCATGCCTTAATTGTTACATGCATCATTTGACTTCTATGCCATAATTATTTCTTGTCATTTAATTAATCTTGTATTAATTTTTTCGTCCCTTCCATGACTCAATGCTTATTTGCTACTTGTCTCTATTTGCTTTACTTGCATATCTTAATTGTCATATGCTTTACTTGTCTTATTGTTTTGTAATATTTGTTGCCTTCTATAATGTGGTTCCCTTGCATGAGTGGTCTAAGTGATATTCACAGAGGAATCGGTAAAGTTGAGACTTCGAGTTGTTAGAGATTCTTTGATTATTTTGTGGTTCTTTATCGCCTCGTACATATGCCCTCTTGACGTAGAAATTTTTATAAATTTGGTTGTTGAATTGTTTATGTTGACTGAAAATGTTTGGGGAGCAGGTGCTGCAACGTGAATTGAAAGGTCATAAATTGAAATGGCGGAATAATGACGCATTATGATATTGACAGGTGATGATATGGTGGGATCGGATTACGCGCCGCAACGATTGTATATGTTGTATTTGTTTGTGATTGTTGGATTTTCTTCGGTATTATGATATGAGATTATGAGACTTGTTATTCTGAGCTCTTTGGTTATTGAACTTCGAGTTTGTTTTCATAAGTTGACTGATTTACTTCCATTTCCTGTCTTCATGGTATTATTATTATTATTATTATTATTATTATTATTATTATTATTATTATTATTACTATTATTACTATTACTATTATTACTATTATTATTATTACTATTATTATTATTACTATTATTATTATTATTATTATTATTATTATTATTATTATTATTATTATTATTATTATTATTATTATTATTATTATTATTATTATTATTATTATTATTATTATTATTATTATTATTATTATTATTATTATTATTATTATTATTATTATTATTATTATTATTATTATTATTATTATTATTATTATTATTATTATTATTATTATTATTATTATTATTATTATTATTATTATTATTATTATTATTATTATTATTATTATTATTATTATTATTATTNGATGTTAGACTCGGTACTTACAGGTACTCATACTACACTCCGCACTTCTTTTGCAGATACCGGAGTTGGTCCCAGCAGCGCTTAGTGAGATTTTCCGGGTCCAGCTACATGTGGAGACTTGAGGTATAGTTGCACGACGTCTGCAACCCCAAAGTCTCCTTCTATGTTATCATTGTTGTTTATTTCTATTCAAACATTTGTGTTTTATTCAAACTATTAGTTGTAGTGCTCATGACACTCATGTAATTGTGACTCCAAATTCTAGGATTGTATTTGGATTACGTCGTTTATTTGTTTGCTTCTTCGTGAGGTTGGTCTCTCGATATGTTACTCTCTTTTATATGGTGGATTGCTTATCTCCGCCCATGGAAGTAGATCAATTGAAAGAACCACATTAAATATTTGTGTCTCTTTTGGTATATTTTTCTTTTATTGTCTCATTTATTGTCGTTGAAGATATGTTTTGCTAGCTTCCGCATGACACCTTATTATTTCATTCCTAACGCTATGAACCTATAGCTCTAGATCCGCCATTATTTTGTGTGATTATCTTGTGTAAGTATGTTTTAGAAAAAGTTTTCTAACATGTTTGTATGCAAAACTAATTTAATTTAAATTTCTCTTTTATCCTTAATGTCATGATTGTATAGCCATTTAAGACTACGAGTTTTAAAAATATATCTTTTTTTTTTAAAATTTAATGTCCAGTCAAACAAATTCACGTAAAATATATCGATGGAAATAATTTATTGGCTCATTAGTGGTTACAATCAATATAGCTAATTTCTTCTCCTTAATTATGTGCGCAGTCTTATATTTTGCAACTTTTTGACACGGTAGGTATATGTGGTATAGGGGCAGAATGATTTTACGTACACGCACACACATACTACCGAGACGCAATAAACATTTTAAATAGTTTCAAACGTTATTTTGTTGATTTATTTTAGCTTTTAAAAACTCATTACATTACAAGAAGACAGAATTATTGGATAAACTTATCCGTCAAGCAACAAATATTTTATTACAAAAATTTAGTGATTGTGAGAAGGTAAAACAATCAACGTGATCGTGTCGTGATACAATAAAGTCGCTCTTTTGAGGTAATGCAACCAATAATAAAGACTAGAATAATCTTGTATTTTGAGACTTACTAGAATGTCACGCTATAGACAAAATAACATACAAAAAAGTATAATAGGAAATTAATAGTAATGTTATGAAAATAATAATATGGATATCCATTTATTACTGCGCTATAGATAATCTTCCTGAAGAAGATTATCTTTTTGATACTTTATTGAAGTTTATCTACAAGCAGCTGATACATGCAAGTTGCAAGTAACTCAATGAAATGATATGTAACAACTTATTATTAAACAGGCAGGTTGCAATCAGCTCATGCAGACAACTTACAAGCAGCTCAAGAAAAGCCTCATAGCTGCTTCCTTTCTATAAATAGAGGAGTTTTCAGTTCATTATGTGCATCGGTTTGAAGTTAAATAATCTATTAGTTTCTCTCAATACTTGTCATAACTTTACAATCTTTATTTTATAACATGTTATCAGCATGAGACTCTGCCATCTCAAGCAAATACTTTGAAAGTATCAGAGGTACGAACTTTCTTTTTCTAAATAATGTCAAATATTTCTAAACATGAATATGTAGCCCCGGGTATATCGGGCAAAAGCTAAATATCTTGAGTGCTTGATGATGAAATTCATCTTGATGCGATGGATCTGACGGACACCATCAAGGACAAAAATCATGCATCAAATCAAGATCGTGTCAAAGCAATGATATTCCTACGCCATTACCTTGATGATGGCTTAAAAATGGAATACCTTACTGTTAAAGATCCAATCATACGGTGGAATAATTTGAAAGATAGATATGACCAACTGAAGATGGCCGTTCTTCCACATACACGATATGATTGGACTCATTTAAGACTACAAGATTTTAAATCTTTCATTGACATAAAGTGCAAAGAATTTCTAAAGAAAAGAAAAGTTATTTGGATCCCAACAAAAAGAGAAGGATCCATAGGTATAAGACCTTTGGTCTAAGGGGGAGATATGAAAATTGGCAGTAAGTCCAGTTGGAGATTTGAAACCGCATAGTTAGCATGGGATATATATATATAAAACAAAAACAAAAAAGAGAGAGAACTATAGAATCATGCACAGTTATATATCACAAGGGTAGTGCCATCGCATGAGACTCTAATCTTCGGAGTATAGACTTGACTTAGCTCACAACAATTCTATAAGTGTTTTCAGGAAGTGCTTAAGAAGATAATCAAGTGTAGAAAGTATAACTCATCATTGAGGTAGATAAGATAACTCTGGTGAAAGAAATTCACCTCTTAGCCCAACTAGGAGTTCAATTTGCGTACTCCAAAGATAGTAGAGTTGTTGTCTAGAATATGACTTGTTCCCCCTTAGTAGCCGAAGAGAAGGAGGAACAATTTGAGGATCCCTATGTGTTGCAGTTGAAAGAGGAGATTCACAAGTATAAGGCGATAACTTTTGAATAAGGGGGAAATGATGGTACTTTGAGGTACCAAGACAAATTGTGTGTTCTAGACATAGATGGACTTAAAGAGGGAAGATCATGTTAGAAGTTCTTTTAGAAATGATTAGGCACAAGTTTTCCATATTAAGAAAGATGGGCAAGGAGAGCACATTATTCAGACAGTTGAGGATATGCCGTTGATGTTAAAAGTAATTGGGATGATCACATACCTCTCATTCAGCTTTCAAAAGAAAATAACACCTACTGTTCTAGTATCAAGATAGCACCATGCGAGATATGGGCAGAGGTGTAGATAACCAATTGGTTGGTTCAAGTTGGTGAAACAGAGTTGTTGTGTCCAAATTTGGTCTATCAGACTATAGAGAAAGTTAAGTTGATTCAAGAGCGTTTGAAGACGACTTAGAGCCGCCAAAAGTCCTATTCGAGCGTGTGGCATAGAGACCTAGAGTTTCAAGTTGATGATTGGGTGTTTCTGAAAGTTTCACCTATGAAAGGCGTTATGAGATTTGGAAAGAAGGGGAAGCATAGTCCCTGCTATATTGGGCCATATAGAACCTTGCGAAGGATCGGTCAATTAGCTTATGAGTTGGAGTTTCCATCTGAATTAGCGGTGGTACAATCAGTATTTCACGTATCATGTTATAACATTCAAGTTTCCAGTACTCAGATACTCATATCAGTTCAGTACTTAGATACTCATGTCAGTTCAGTACTCAGATACTCATGTTAGTTCAATACTCAACTACTCATGTCAGTCCAATACTTAGATATGCATGCCAACTTAGTACTCTGATATTTATGTTAGTTCAATACTCAAATATTCGTGTCAGTCTAATATTCATATATCTATGTTAGTTCAGTATTCATGTATCCATGGCAGACCAATATTCAATCAATGCAGTAGTCATTCAGTTCAGTATCTCAACAGTTCAGTAGTCATGTATTCATTTAGTTTAGTATGCAAGGGTTTATGAAAGTTCATGTTTCCACCAGACCAGTTTAAGGCCCGGAGTTAGTAGAAGTTACAAACAGGACAACCATTCGACGACGAATGATCCCAAGGGGGAGATAATGTAACACCCTGTACATTCGGCTTAGGTATGAATGAGTTAAAGGAGTAGTAAGGTTATAGTTTGGACATATGAAGTCCTATCGGGATAATTATGGGTGAAAATTGTTGTTTCAAAATCAAAAGGGAAAGTGAGGTGCATAAGATTCGACAAAGTTGACTAAGTTTGTATAAGGTCTATCTTCCAGCAGCGTTTAGTGAAAATGTGTAAGGAATTTGGGAAAACTCAAAGCATGAAAGTTGTAGGCCTTTGAAATAGCTTTCCAAAATTATATTTTGGAGCCCAAACGGAGCTCTGTGCAGAATGTTATGCTCGTTTTACAGAACAATGTGCGATATGCGCGGCCCGAGCGCGGCCGCGCACATTTGGAATTGTTCCTGCCAGTTTGCGCGGTCAGGTGCGCGGCCAGGCCTACAGGTGCGCGGAGGCTTCATAGACTAGAGTAACAGTTAGACAGAGTCGCATGCTTTTCATATTAAGCTATGTTGGCTATAAATATGTCTCAGAATTGTATTAGTATTTCTGCACATTGATTTATATCATTCAGAATTTCAGTATATCAGCATGTGTATACATGTAATTTTTGACCTTCCCAGAGATTTTACATATTTTAGCGTTTAATATTTAGTTTAGGCCTAATATCGTTATTTTAACTAGTTTTAACTCTTTTACTTTATTTTAAGTACAAAAATTAAAAAAATACAAAAAAATGAGTTTATTTTAATATTTAAATTTAAGTTTTAATTAATATTTTTAGAATTATAAATTTTGTATCATTTTTAGAAAGAAGAGTGAGTTTTTGGGTTGTAAGGTCCATTTTTGGTCTTTGGCCCAATTTCAAAAGCCCAATAAGACCCTAACCCTAATTCCACTACCTAGACATCTTCTTCTTCCATCACACCCTAAGAAGACAACACTTAGAAACCCTAGGCCTCATCTACACCAAAAATCCGGCCGCCCGCCTCCCTGCCGCCCAAACACAACCCTAACCTCTACCAGTCAACCACATTACACCCTTAAACCACTAGCAGATCCGACGCTCCACAAAAACAAGCAGCCACCTTAACCCTCTCTTCCTCCTCGAACTCTCACTCAACACCAACTACCTCCGCCAATCCCCTATCACCACCGGCTGTTGTCGCTGGCAGACACACGAAAAAACCCAGCCAGCCGCCCCCTCCGTCCTCTCGAAACGATCTAAACTCCATAACCACCACACCTCCAGTCGCCGCCAAACACCACCCACACAAAATCATTTGCCCGCCCTCATCCGTGAACAACCGGTCACCGCCACCCTCACCCACCCCTGAAAAGTCTCACCTCACAGCTGAAGCAACAGAGAAACAGAGGCATCTAGCAGAAAAAAAAAGAAAATCAAAAGGGGGCAGAATCTTGGGACGGAAAAACAAAAAAAATATATAGTTTGAGTTTAGTTTTTGGTTCAACTTGTATTTTTCCATTCGAAAAATTAGAAATCCAAAAGAAAAACAAGTATCTCCGTCTCTTTCCTTTTCAATTTCGGGTTCCTACTGCAAAAACGGAGGTTGGTTGAGACCGAGGTCACCATTGTCCGTCGAGTTTCAATTCCGGGTCCGTGTCCGTGATTCAAGTGGGAGTCAATATTTCATATTTCATTGGGCAAAATATATTTGAGTTCCATTCTTTTCCTCTATCTCGTTAGTTTGCTCAATGTGTTTTTTTGAAGTTTAGTTAGTTAGTTTGTGTGATGTTGAAATTACTGTCATGTATGAAATTGATCTCTTAATACAGAGGATTGAACTTTTTTTGAAGTTTAAATGATTGGTTGCTGGGATTAGTTAAAGTAATTAAATTAATAGGACATTGATGATGTGATTTAGAAGTAGTACTGGGTCGTGGGGGTGGGAACTTGAGAATAAAAATGCAATTTGCATATGTTATTTTTACTCTCTTAGTCCTGCTTTGTCCGTTAGTAGCATGTTTTAGGCCGACCACATTTGGGTAGGCAAACCTTTAGGACTCTCGTGTTTTAGTTTCTCTTTTAAGGTGAGAGGTCGTCCCTGTTAGTTGATTATTATATCCAGGGAATGCCCCGAAGGATTTGTATATATTTTATTCCGGGATATGCCCCGAAGTATTTGTAGTTGGAGGCCGAAAGTAGAACTCGTAGCATTTTTATTTTTATCCTTTTATTTTTCTTTTATTAGGTGGGAACGACCTCAAGCCTCTTGATTGTTTATTTTCTTTTTTTTTGTGTTTTTCTACCTCAATCTGAGTATTCTTTAAAGCCAACTTGATCATGTACGCAATCGTACTAGTTACGGAACTCGGGAAATGCCTAACACCTTTTCCCCGAGTCAAATGAACCCCCTTACCCGAATCTCTGGTGCAGACTTAGTTTAAGAGTCAAATGTGTTTTGAAAGGAAATTGTCATTTTTATTTTAAATAAAAAAAATAGTGACCTAGCACACCGAAACCAAATGTCAGGTAGCGACTCTGAGTTAATCCTTTTGAACACATATTCTTCGTCACTTTCAAAATTGAAAATCCTTTCAATCTTTGCCAAACCTTTTTATTTATTTTAAGAGGGTTCAATAAAGTTTGTTTGTGAAAAAGGGATGTGACAGCATGTGTTAGTTTATCTTCCGCATTCAGTATGTTTGGATATGACATATTGATTCAGCCAGCTAGTTGGTTTGCTTAGTCACATATAGTCAGGCACCGAGTGCTGTGATACGTCCAGGCCCAGGTTCGTGGTGTGACAAAACTTGGTATCAGAGCACTAGGTTCAAGAGTCCTAAGGAGTCTATGAAGCCGTGTCCAGTGGAGTTTCCTTTATATGTGTGTGCCGACCACTCATATAAACGGTTAACTACCAAGACATCCGGGATTGTCTTATTTCTTTCTACTCTAGATCGTTCCATGAAGCTTAGAGCAATAGGTAACCTTCCCTTCATATCGAATTCCAGACGTATCAAATACCCAAGCGACGGGCAAGAAAAATCCAAGGTTCTAGAGAGGACGATTTCCCAATTGGGGTATGATTATGGAGTACATGTTAGTAACAAATGAGACTTGAGAGGATGTTGGAAGTGGGATGCAATGGATAGTAGTACAGATTAGAGAATAACCTTATCAAAAAGTACAAAAGCAGTCATTATGTTTTATGGTTACCAGCTTAACTCAGTTACCAATTATACAGTCTTTCAGTTAGCAGGTTTATGGTTATTCAGTAAGCCAGTTATTTGTTATTCAGTTACCAGATCTCCAAATTTCAGTGTACCAAAAATTTTGGAGAGAGACTTGTGAGTATGCAATTATGCATATGGATGCTCAAAGAAAATGTAAATAATAGTGATTATAGCAAAATATTCGCATGTTTTAGGGATTGAGACCCAAGAATCGCCGGATGGTGCAGTAAGTGATTTATCAGATGATGGTATACTCTGAAAAATAAGTATGTGTATGGTAATAGTATGTGTTTTACCTCAGAGAACACTTTCTTTTAATTCTTGGAAATGGAGCCACATTTGGGATGATGATAGTTCAGATGTCAGACCCTAAAGTTGGTCACTATAGTTTTGGATAGAAAAGAGCCTAAGGGTAAAATACATAGGAGTCAGAAACGTTTGTTATTACCAAAGATGTGATGTCGTACTGTCACGACCCCAAATCCTAACAGGCCGTGATGGCGCCTATCGTGGAACTAGGCTAGCCAACCATCACTTTACTACGCATTTGTTCAATTATAAGAGTTCGTAATTTAATAATAAGCATGCAACCAAGCATAGAATATTGTAATTTAGTCTTAGCGTCCCAATAATATTCTAAACAAAACCTCCCAAGACTGGAGTCAATAGTCATGAGCATCTAAGAATAAATAAATCTAACTCTGCTAAAACTATAATATATGTCTCTGAATCGAATGCTTAAACTAAATAAGGAAGGGAAATGGAGAAGCTGTGGACGCTGGACAACTACCTCGAAATCCCGTGAACTGCTGCTAACGAACAAGGCAGCTACTGCTCCAAATCAGTACCTGGATCTGTGCACAGAGGCACAGGGAGTCTTTATGAGTACGACAACTCAGTAGTAATGAAAATAAATCACAGTCTAAGAATTATAAAACACACCGTACAGATACACAATTTCACAAAAGCCAGTAAAACGCCAAGTCACCAGGTAGTACTCATCAAATACATAAGTTCGAAATCAGTTTCCAGAAATCCTTTGAAATAAGTGTAATATCAGTATATCTCAGTAAAGTTTTCAGTAAAAATCAGTTTGAAAACGAAGTAAATCATCATAAAACTGCCCCTCGGGCCAAAATCATTTCACATAACAATTGCCCATCAGACATCCTCACAAGCACTCTGTATCAGCCCATTAGGAAATAATCATCACTCTGTATCAACCCTGCGGGCAATAATCATCACTCAATATCAGCCCGGCGGCCAATAATCATCACTCAATAGGTACCTGCGCTCACTGGGGGTGTGTACAGACTCCAGAGGGGCTCCTACAGCCCAAGCGCTATAACAACATAAGGCCTGAAAGCCTCCTCACAATATAGGCCTGAAAGCCTCCTCACAATATAGGCCTGAAAGCCTCACTCAGTCAGACACTCTCAATTTGCCCTTAGGCCTTAAACATACCGGATTCTCGACCCAAAACAGTGTTTCATTTTTCAATAAATAGTATCAAAATACTCCGAGTGTCAAAACAATTTATCAGGAAAAGACTGAGTGTAAAATCATAACATATCAGTGAGTAAAATATAGTAAACACAACCCCCAAGGGGAAAACAGATCGGCACTAGGCCCCAAACACGGCTTATAGCCCAAATCATATCAGAATGTAATAATACTAATTAAGCATAGGCTTAAAAATCGGTTTAGCAACTCAATAGTCGCCTAAATAGGAAAGATGTTTCCAAAGTTTCAACCTTTGCATTTCAAAACTCGTGAAAGGGTGCATATTCCGGGGTTTCATACGCTCATGACAGGATTTAAAGACATTACTTACCTCAAACTAGCCCAAAATTACTTCGCAATGCGTTTGCCTTTCATATCAACTTCCGGATGCTCCAAATCTACCAAGTTCAAGGAATAAATCCCAATTGAAAAACATCGAATTTAGCTCAAAAATCCGAATTCGGTCAAAACCCGACCTCCGGGCCCGTGTACCAAAACTCAGAAATTTTTATACCAAAATGTTCTTCGTTCTCTCACGAGTCCGTACATATAAAGAACACCAAAATCGGAGTTCGTTTGACCCTTCAAATCGACCTCTAAAGGTCTCATAATCTCAAGCCCTAAACCCACCTTTTTCTTCTGATTTTCATGATATTAATACTGAGATTATGTTCTATAATCATCCATAATTGAGTTTTAATGATCAAAATACTTACCTCTATGAAGAACACTGATTTCCCTCTTCAGAAATCGCCTCAAGAGATCTTTGTCCGTACAAAAATGGTGTAAAAAGGGTTTAGGTCGCGGAAGGCTTTATTTAAATATGCCCAGTTATTTTGCTCTCCGCGATCACGGTCAAACACACGCGATCGCACAACACAAATTTTTCCCTTCTCCGCGATCGCACGTCCCCTCATGCGATCGCACAATGTATTTCTCCAGCCGGCCCCACGCGCCTGACATGACCCTACACGATCGCAGGCAAGGCCACGCGATCGCACTTCCTATGCTGCTAAACCTCTGCGATCGCGGACCCCTTTATGCGATCGCAGAGAGTAAAAATGCTGCCCCTATCGATTGAACTACGCGATCGTGACTCCTCCTACGCGATCGCAGAGAGTAAAAACCTGTTGCACAAAAACCAGAAAACCAGCTCTTTCTTTAAGTCCAAAAATGCCCGTTAACCAATCAAAATAAATTCCGAGCCCCTCGGGACCCCAACCAAACTTACCAACATATCCCATAACATCATTCAAACTTAGTTTCACTCTCAGAACATGAAAACTAACATCAAAACACCAAATTTACATCGGATTCAAGCCTAAGAACTTTGAAATTTCTAAAATCCACCAACGATGCTGAAACTATCCAAAACAACTCAGATTGACCAGAAATTTTGCAGACATATCCAAAATGACATTACGAACCTATTCCAACTATCGGAATTCTATTCCGACCCCGATAGCCTATTTTCCACTGATGATCGGACATCGCCAAAAACTAACTTTCGCCAATTCAAGCCTAATTCTACACCGGGCATCACAAAATTATTCCGGACACACTCCTAAGTCCCAAATCACCTAACGAAGCTATTCGAGCCATAAAATCTGCATTCCGAGGTCATTTACCAATAAGTCAACTCTCAGTTGACTTTTCCAACTTCAAGGCTATTTTTAAAGACTAATTGACTGGATTCTCATTTTAACCATTCGATTTCAAGTGTACCAACTCTAACACATCAATAACAGTATAACCAACCTATGACAAGTCAATAACAGTAATTATAATGCAGGTTCTACGTAACGACGGACCTGGTCGTTACACGTACAACTCATGAATATGACTAAGAAGACATGATGTGCAGAATGAGAACCAAGAGCAGCCGCTATTGAATTTCAAGGAATGAATTTTAAGTTGTTTAGATTTATTCAAGTCAGAACTAGAAAGTATTATGTTAGTGAATTTGTATAAGAAATGGCTATTACTGTGAGATAGAAGATAAAACAGTTCCCCCTTAGCTAATGTGACTAAGTATTTATCCCAGATGTTTATAGTCGGAAATGATTTTGAAGTGTATAGAAAATTTGGGGTTAGATATTCCAATTTCGTTTAAGACAGATGAACTTTCTCTACGTGTGATCCATGTACATAGTTCAAAAAAATGAAGGTATATATATGCGACTGTAGGACAGGGTCGGAGGGTGAGGAAAGTTAGAAATAACCTTATGCTTCACTTTAGTTATTCAAAGCAGAACATGAACACATGACGCTAGCAGGTGGTTAGTAAAAGAATAGTAAGTATGTTTGAGTAGATACAATGAATTAGCACTTTTAGTAGAGATACAATTTAATTTACTTAGCCAGGTTAACTCTAGTGAGTGGATGACAATTTGAAATACCGAACGTGTGTTAGAACCCAAAGAGTTTAAGTTAAATCCGAAGTACAATGATAGTGGGAAAAATAATCAGCTAGCAATAAGTGAGCAAAGTATAGAAGAATATCCTTTAGGAATTATCGAAATGAGGTTTCTCCAAGATTGACAGTGTAAGCAGAGTTAAATTATTAAGATTGTGTATGATAGTTGTGAATACATTAGCTTTCTGCTATGTGAATAATTTAGTGTTGTTTTTAAAAAAAAAAGAGGTTTCTCAGAAGTAAGTCGGAAGGTGAGTCTTCATTGACATAAAGTGCAAAGAATTTCTAAAGATAAGAAAAGTTATTTGGATCCCAACAAAAAGAGAAGGATCCGCAGGTATAAGACCTTTGGTATAATAGGGAGATATGAAAATCGGCAGTAAGTCCAGTTGGAGATTTGAAACATGCATAGTTAGCATGGGATATATATATATATATATATATATATATATATATATATATATATATATATGCCGTTGATGTTAAAAGTAATTGGGATGATCACATACCTCTCATTCAGTTTTCAAAAGAAAATAACACCTACCGTTATAGTATCAAGATAGCAACATGCGAGATATGGGCAGAGGTGTAGATCACCAATTGGTTGGTTCAAGTTGGTGAAGCAGAGTTGTTGGGACAAAATTTGGTCTATCAGACTATAGAGAAAGTTAAGTTGATTCAAGAGCATTTGAAGACGACTTAGAGCCGCCAAATGTCCTATTCGAGCGTGTGGCATAGAGACCTAGAGTTTCAAGTTGATGATTGGGTGTTTCCGAGAGTTTCGCCTATGAAAGGCGTTATAGATTTGGAAAGAAGGGGAATCATAGTCCCTGCTATTTTGGGCCATATAGAACCTTGGGAAGGATCAGTCAATTAGCTTATGAGTTGGAGTTTCCATCTAAATTAGCGGTGGTACAACCAGTATTTCATGTGTCATGTTATAACATTCAAGTTTCCAGTACTCAGATACTCATGTCAGTTCGGTACTCAGATACTCATATAAGTTCTGTACTCAGATACTCATGGCAGTTAAATACTCAGCTACTCATGTCAGTCCAATACTTAGATATTCATGCTAGCTTAGTACTCATTATTTATGTTAGTTCAATACGCAAATATTCGTGTCGGTCTAATATTCATATATCCATGTTAGTTCAGTATTCATGTATCCATTGCAGACCAATATTTAGTCAATGCAGTAGTCATTCAGTTCAGTATCTCAACAGTTTAGTAGTCATGTATTCATTCTGTTTAGTATGCAAGTGCTTATGAAAGTTCATGTTTCCACCATACCCGTTTAAGACCCGGAGTTAGAAGAAGTTACAAACAGGACAATCATTCGAGGACGAATGATCCCAAGGGGGAGATAATATAACACGCCGTACATTCGGCTTAGGTATAAATGAGTTAAAGGAGTAGTAAGTTATATTTTGGACATATGAAGTCCTATCTGGATGATTATGGGTGAAAATAGTTGTTTCAAAATCAAGATGGAAAGTGAGGTGCATAAGATTCGACAAAATCGACTAAGTTTACAGAATGTCTGTCTTCCAGTAGTGTGTAGTGAAAATGTGTAAAGAATTTGGGAAACATCAAAGCATTAAAGTTGTAGGCCTTTGAAATATATTTCCAACGATATATTGTGGATCCCAAACGGAGCTCTGTGCAAAATGTTATGCCCGATTTACAGATTAGTGTGCGATATACGCGGCCCGAGCGCGGCCGCGCACATTTGGCAGTGTTCCTGCTACTTTGCGCGGTCAGGTGCACGGAGGCGCACTTGGAGAGTCATCTTTAAAGCCCTACTTCGTCCCTCACAGCCCCAAAACATAAAAACTTGCTCTAGAAGGGAAAGCTCTCAAAAACCTAACTCCTTAAGGGTCCCTCCACCATCCAAGTTAAGTTCTAGTGGTGATTCTAAGTTAATTTTAATTTCCCAACATCTTATTAACATGGATAAACCCTCCATATCATTAGATATTCGATTGGGACATCATTGATGAGAGAAGGAACCCTAGAACTCGAATTCAAGAGGATTGAACTTCAAAGAGGTAATGTCTTCACCCTCTAATTGATTCTAGCATTGGTTTAATGATTATATACCGTGGTTCATGAGACATGAGTTGATGAGTTTGATAGAAAAGCACGAACGGTTATAAGTTTGGGGTGTTGATTGTTGATTATTGGTTAAGGGTATTGTTTACCTTATGGGTGATAAAGAATAATGTTGATTATAACCATTTGAGACTTTAGAATTTATCTATGAAGCTTTATGCCACCAAGTGTTTGATAAAATGCCTAAGAGACCAAAACATGACTATTGTTGCTAATTTGGAATCCCTTTGACTTGTATTGATATAGATTAACGTTGAAAGGGTTGGCGAATGTTGTATTTTTCTCAAGAGCAGGAAGTTAAGGTATGTGAGACTAACTCTCTATGTTTGGGAATGTTAATGATTCTCCTTACACTACGTTTCTTTTACCACGTTACCAATTGCCTCAGAAACATAGTTTAGCCTAGTTTCTTTGAATAGTTGTAGAACTTCTATTCTCTAGCTTCATAACTCGTTCATGACTTTCATTCATAACATTGTGAGCTCAGTTCGTATTCAATATAGACTTGGTTTTGATGTCCCTGAGTCTCAGTATAGATTACTCAACATGTCATAAACAATTGAAGTTTCAATTTTCATAATCAGTTTATGAATACATGTCTCAGTCTAGCTCTATTCAGTATTCAAGTATCATGTAACTCAGTATGGTTCAATATTTCAGTATCATGTATTTCAGTATGATTCTCAGTTCCTAAATGTTGAAAACCTGTATTTGGGCCTGAGGCCGTAGTTTATATTCTTTATGCATACTTGGGCCTGAGGCCGTAGTTTATGCTTTATGCATTTTTGGGCCTGAGGCCGTAGTTATGTGTACGTATACTTGGGCCTGAGGCCGTATCTTGTGCACATATATATTGGGCCCGAGGCCGTAGCTTATTCAGATAAACAAGTTGTTCATCATTCAGAAGAGGGAGTATTTATATCCTTACTTTCTTTCAGTTCAACTATTAGTTACCATTTCAGTTATCAGTTATCATATCAGTTACTAGTTATCAATTCAGTTATTAGTTATCATTTCAGTTATCAATTATCAATTCTCATTTATCATCTTACTTTCAGTTTCAGCATTTATAATTCTTTCTTTCCGTTGCTTTACATACTAGTGCAATTCAAATGTACTGACGTCTCTTTTGCCCGGAGCTTGCATCTCACGATGTAGGTAATGATTTACAGGTCGATGATTTGTTTTGCCCACAGGTTCTGGGCCATATACCGTGCATTGTGATGCTTCACGGGTTGGGCTTGGTGCAGTGTTGATGCAGGATGGCAAGGTTATAGCTTATGCTTTACGTCAGTTGAAGGTTCATGAGAAGAACTATCCAGTTCACGATTTGGAGTTAGCAACCATTGTTCATGCGTTGAAGATTTGGAGGCATTATTTGTATGGTGTGTCGTGTGAGGTGTTCAATGATCATAAGAGTTTGCAGTATCTGTTTAAGCAGAAAGAGTTGAATATGAGGTAGAGGAGATGGTTAGAGTTGTTGAAGGATTATGACATTACCATTCTATATAATCCGAGGAAGGACAATGTGGTGGCCGATGCTTTGAGCCGGAAGTCAGCCAGCATGGGTAGTCTTGCCTATATACCGGTCGGGGAGCGACCGCTTGCTATAGATGTTCAGGCTTTAGCCAATCGGTTCATGAGATTGGACGTTTCAGAGACTAGCAGTGTCTTGGCTTATACTCTGGCTCGTTCTTCATTGTTTGATCGTATTCGAGACCGGCAGTATGATGATTGTCATTTATGTGTTCTTAGAGATACGGTCCGACACAGAGGTGCCAAGCATGTTACCGTGGATGATGATGGAGTCTTGAGGATGCAGGGCCGTATTTGTGTGCCTGATGTTGATGGTATTCGTGAGTTGATTTTGCAGGAGGCCCATAGTTCCCGGTATTCCATTCATCCGGGCGCCGCAAAGATGTACCAGGATTTGCGGCAGCATTATTGGTGGCGGAGGATGAAGAAAGATATTGTGGCATATGTAGCTCGGTGCTTGAACTGTCAGCAGGTTAAGTACGAGCACCGGAGACCCGGTGGTTTGATGCAGCAGATTGAGCTTCCCGAGTGGAAGTGGGAGCGTGTTACCATGGATTTTGTAGTTGGGCTCCCACTGACTCAAAGGATGTTTGATGCGGTGTGGGTCATTGTGGATAGGCTGACCAAGTCAGCACACTTCATTCCTGTATCACTTTCGTATTCTTTGAAGAAGTTGGCAAAAATCTACATCACGGAGATTGTTCGCTTGCATGGTGTGCCCGTGTCTATCATTTCTGACCGAGGTACTCAGTTTACCTCCCATTTCTGGAGAGTATTTAAGCGTGAGTTGGGCACACGGGTCGAGATGAGCACAACGTTTCATCCTCAGATGGACGGACAGTCCGAGCGTACCATTCAGATCTTGGAGGATATATTACGAGCATGTGTCATTGACTTTGGATGTTCATGGGACCAGTTTTTGCCTTTAGCCGAGTTTGCCTACAACAACAGCTACCAGTCGAGCATTCAGATGGCTCTTTGTGAGGCATTGTATGGTAGGCGGTGTCGATCACCAGCTGGGTGGTTCGAGCCGGGAGAGGCTAGATTGTTCAGGATGCCTTGGATAAGGTGAAGATCATTCATGATAGACTTTGCACAACTCAGTCCAGGCAGAAGAGTTATGCATACCGTAAGGTTCGTGATTTGGCATTCATGGTTGGTGACCGGGTATTGCTTCGGGTATCGCCTATGAAGGGCGTGATGAGGTTTGGGAAGAAGGGCAAGTTGAGCCCTAGGTACATTGGTCCCTTTGAGATTCTTGAGAAGGTAGGGGAGGTGGCCTACAGACTTGCTTTACCACCGAGTTTATCAGCCGTGCATCCGATGTTTCATGTATCTATGCTTCGGAAGTATGTTGCAGATCTCTCTCATGTACTTGACTTCAGCAGTGTCCAGTTGGACAAGGATTTGACTTACGAGGAGGAGCTGGTAGTCATATTAGCTCGGCAGGTTCGTTAGTTGAGATCGAAGACTTATCCTTTGGTCCGCGTTCAGTGGAGAGGTCAGCCTGTTGAGGCAGCTACCTGGGAGTTCGAGTCTGATCTGCGGAGCCGATATCCCCATTATTCCCCGATTCAGGTATCTTTCTATGTCCGTTCGAGGACGAATATTTGTTTTAGAGGTGGAGATTGTGATGACCCAAAAGGTCATCTGGTGTATCCTTAGCTAATTCTGTGTTTCAAGGTCGTGAAAATCTCCTTCTATCTCACCTCGATTTGCATGCCCCGCCCGGGCATGTAGCCGGGAAGCCGTTGAGTGAAAAACTGATAAAATTAATGATTTTATATGAATTAATTGAATAAAGTTGACTTTGGTCAACATTTTTGGTAAACGGACCCGGACCCGCAATTTGACGGTCCTGGAGGGTCCGTAGGAAAATATGGGACTTGGGTGTATGCCCGGAATCAAATTCCGAGGTCCAAAGCCCGAGAAATGATTTTTTAAAGAAAATTGTTTTCTGAAAAATATAAAGGTTTTTGAAAATGAAATTCTATGTGAAACCTGTGAAATCTGGCCCGTATTAGTGTTCTGGAGCCCGGAACAGGTTCAATATGATTTATATGTGTTATCTGTGAAGTTTGGCAATAAACGGACTTCATTTGACGTGAATCGGACCCTAAATGCTAAATTTAGAAATTTTGGAAGTTTCGAAGTATTTCATTGATTTTGAGGTTTAATTCGATGTTTATGAGGTTATTTTGATGATTTGATTACACGAATAAGTCTGTAGGATGATTTTTAGGTTGTGTGCATATTTGGTTTTGAGCCCCGAGGGCTCGGGTGAGATTTGGATAGGCGTCGGGGTGATTGCTAGGCTAAAAATCTGGTGTTTGAAGTGCTGTTGCTGGTGCCCAGGGGTTTTCCCTATGTGAACGCACTCAAGGGAGTGCGAACACACAGGGTTATAGAGGTCTGGGGGTCAGGGTAGTTTTAAGCTCAGTGCGAACGCACCTTCACAGATGCGAACGCGGAGCATGGGTCAGGTCAACAGTGCGAACACATAAGCATAGGTCGCGACCGCACTACCTTAGGGGGGGAGCTGGGGGCTGGGTGTAAAATACCCTGTGCGAACGCAGCCCCACAACCGCGAACGCACAGGTTTGTGTAACCATCTCTTCGCGAATGCGGCCTGGGGCCCGCGAACGCGGAGAGTAATTTTGCCCAGCTATTTTAAATGTCCAAAAACAGAATGTATACGGGATTTTCCACCGTTTTCATAACCCTCTTCTTCTCCAAAGCTCTTAGGCGATTTTTGAAGCATTTCCTCACCATTATATCTTGGGTAAGTAATCTTTAACTTGTTTTCTTCCATTTTCATCATCATCCTTTAGATTCTAGGCCTAAAATCATGGAATTAAAGGGTAGAAATTAGGGATTTGGGTAGAGTTAGGGCTTTTTGATTATTTAGGAATCCGACCTCGTTTTGGGGTCAGATTTCAAAACAAATTATATATTCGGGCTCGTGGGGGAATGGGTGATCGGGTTTTGGTATGAACCTTGTGTTTTGACCAAGCTGGCCCTGGGTCGATTTTTGGAATTTTGGGAAGAATGTTGGGAAATCTATAAGTAAGCATTGAAATTGAATTGTTTAGCATTTATTGATGTTATTGAGTCGATTATGTATAGATACAATTGATTTGGAGTCGGGTTCGAAAGGAAAAGCGGTGCTAGAGGCTTGATTTGGATTCTTGGAGTCGAGGTAAGTGTTTGGCCTAACCTTAGCTTGAGGTAATAGGTGTAGAGTCATATGTGCTACGTGTTTATCCCATGTTCAATGTATAGATGAGGTGACGAGTACCTATGCATTGTTGTCAAGCATGCCCGTGAGTCGGTCCTTATGAAATATGTGTTGTTCTTCGTTATTTACTGTGTTATGAAGTAGATTTCATTTTGGAGGTTACTCAATTGTTGGAAATACTTGGTTGTGAACCCTGTTGATTAATTGTTCGGTTGAGGATTATTTTGTTAAGTTTTACACTTGAGCGAGATTGGGTATAGTTGTGTCCCTTGCCGGGACGGTATTTATTTCTACTGTTGTTCCCTTGCCGGGATGTTATGATCATAAAACTTGTTATTGATTTTTCTTGCCAAATCGTTGTTCTTGATATTGTTTGGGTGAGGAAGAGTGTAAATCATGAAGGGTGATGCCATGTATTTTATTTGTTGCATTGTGAGGAAGAGTGTAAAGCACGAAGGGTGATGCCATGTATTCATTTATTGCATTGTGAGGATGAGAGTAAAAGCACGAAGGGTGATGCCGTGCCATGATATTACATTTTAAAGCACGAAGGTTAATGCCATGCCCCTTTTATTTATTCATTGCATTGTGAGGATGAGAGTAAAAGCACGAAGGGTGATGTCGTGCACTTGTTTTGGTGAGGATGAGAGTAAAGCACGAAGGGTGATGCCGTGTACATATTTGCTTTGTGTTGTTGTTTTCTTGTGGACATTTATTTGTTTATATTGTTGCCTTGTTCAGCTATTCAGTATTGTTTTTGTAAAAGACCCGTAAAATTTCTTGCTTAAAATAATGCCCGAATAAGTCCGCGAGTGGTTAACTCTGTGGAAATTCTTAAAACGGACCTTAATTTTGTAAAAATACCCTGGATTTGAAAGAACTTAATTTTTCCAGAAATTGGGGGTTATGCGACGCACTATGCGATCACATAACGTGTATGCGGACCACATAGTGGTCGCATACACGGGCAGATCACTGCCCAATCGAAGGGGTGTTATGCGATCGCATAACGTGTATGCGACGCATAATGCGACCGCATAACGTGTATGCGGACCGCATAGTGGTCGCATACCCGGGCAGAATGTTTTCAAAATTTGGCCCACCTGGGGGCCATTCTGCGGTCCAATATGCGGACCGCATGTCAGGAATGCGATCGCATTCCTGACCGCATATTCGACACGGTCTTTTAATTTTCTAAATTTTTATACCCGACCCCAGTTTCATTTAACCCCTGCCCCCTTTCATTTTAACAAGTTTTCTGAACAAATAGAGAGAAGGAAAGGAGAGTTCTTGAGAAAGGAAGTGATCCTTCCATCAAAGTGAATTTCAAGGTCTCTCAGGCCTGGCAATTCGAGTAATCCCCTTCTTCCCCATTCTAGCAGGTAAGGGTTCCCAACCCCTTTTCTTTCTTTTCATTAATTTTCTGATTTTTAAACAAAGGGAGGGTTGGCCTGGATTGATTCTTAGAAATATTAGCTAAGACCTTGCATGCATGTTTAATAATGGTGCTAATCTAGTAAGAGGGAGTGGGTTGGGGAAAACTTCACAAAGATAGGGTTGGTAATCTAATGGGTTCACATAGTGCTTGACAAAATGCTTGAGAGAGTCCGAATTGCATGCATGACTTCAAATTCTGAGTTGAATATGTCTAATTGTGAACTATATTGACGGTACTAGTAGGTTCGATGGTTGTGGGTTAAAGTTGAAAAGAGAAACTCGACTCCAGGTATGTATGGATAACTTTAATCTTTGTAAAATCACTTGTGGTGTTTGAGCATACGGTACGTGTATTGTTATAATATGTGCAACTGGTTGTCCGAATTTATGTGATGTGTGAAGTGTAATGTGAAGTGTAATACTTGTCTGTCTTTAGTTGACCACCACACTACCACGTTATGAAAAACGGTGCTAAAAGGATAATAAATCCAAGAGTATGAGTGTATATGCTAAAGGCTATGTAAAGAAGTTGTATTCTTATTGCTGAAATCTTCTGTGATTGAACTGTGAATTGTCATCGTTGGTATGAGATGTAATTGTCAGGTGGGATCGGGTTGCGCGCCGCAACAGGGGAGATAAGGGTGATATGTAAGAAGTGATAAGGGTGTGATTGTAATTGTCAGGTGGGATCGGGTTGCGCGCCGCAACAATTGTCAGGTGGGATCGGGTTGCACGCCGCAACAGGAGGAATAAGGGTGAGATATGAGGAGGGACAAGGATGGAATTGAAATTGTGATTTTTGATAAAGTGAAANNGGCACACCGATAGTAGTGCCTCCTTCTCGTCCTATCAGCGGTTTTGGTGAGCCCCTCGTCTCTCGGGGCCCAGTGTGGTTCATGCCACCTTTCCTCCCGGATTCTTATTTGGTACTTGTGTAAGGTATAGCCGGAGCCTTGTTACCGGCAAGTATTGTATAACTCCATCGTACTCTTAGAGGCTCAGTAGACACAATGTGGGTAGTCTACATATGTATTTTGGGTAAGTGATGGTACGGTTCGGAATCGTGATCCACGCTGGAAAATGTTGTATGTATTTTGTAAGTATTTAGTATCATATGTTGGTAATGATAAAAAGTAGAAATGAATCCAAGTTGTAAGTTTATGATTAAGTCTAAATGGCTATTTCACATGAATAATGTATATTGAAATCATGGGGTAACGCGTGGGATGGGAAAGGCAATTCCAGGTCCGCTTGACCGGGGTCCTCTGGTTGAGTGCCGGTCCTGTCCCTCGGTTTTGGGGCGTGACAATTTTCCCCTTGTTCCCCAATATGTTTTCCCCGTTCTTCTGTACTTAATTGTTTACTTCCTGTCATTACTCTGTTATATGTTATTGAATTGCACAAGTATTTGTTGTTAGTCGTGTCCTAGCCTCATCACTACTTCGCCGAGGTTAGGCTCGGCACTTACTCAGTACATGGGGTCGGTTGTACTGATTCTACACCTGTACTTCTTTATGTTGTGCAGATTACGGTACCAGACCCGGTGAACACTGATCGAGGGAGTATCCTTCAGTCCACAGGCAAGACTGAGGTAGTCCTGCAGGCGTCTGCAGGCCTTGGCGTCACCTCCTATCCCTTTCCTTTGCTGTCTTCTCTTGTAGTTCCAAGGCAGTTGCACATGTTTATTTCACACCTTTATTTCTAGTAAATCTTAGACCATCTGTGAAATTGTGATACTAGTTCTGGAATTTATGTAAGGATTTTGTAATATTAAGTATTTAAATTGACGGTTTCTTAGCATCCGTACTATTTATTCATTTTGTTCAGGTTCACTACTTTTCTTTTATATGATAATAATAAGGAAAACGAGTAGTTTTTATTGAAACGTTGGCTTGTCTAGCGGGTTCAACGTTAGACGCCATCACGGTCCCGACGGCGGGAATTTGGGTCGTGACAATTAGAGGCTTCATAGACTAGAGTAACAGTTAGACAGAGCCACATGCTTTTCATATTAAACTATGTTGGCTATAAATATATCTCAGAATTGTATTAGTATTTCTGCATTTTGATTTATATCATTCATAGTTTCAGTATATCAGCATGTGTTAGTTTATCTTCCGCATTCAGTATGTTTGGATATCACATGCTGATTCAGCTAGCCAGTTGGTTCGCTCGGTCACATGTAGTCAGGCACCGAGTGTCGTGTTACGTCCCGGACCAGGTTCGGGGCGTGACAGTCGTAGTCGGGGAAGAAACTCAAATCATGGTAATAATAATGCACCAAAGAACCTTCATCACCACCGACAGTGGAAAAGGAAGGAACAAAAGCATGAAGCGGTGCAAACAACTAATGCAGAAAATGCATGCTATAGATGTGGAGGGAAAGGGCACTGGTCACGTACCTGTCGTACGCCAAAGCATCTAGTTGAGCTTTATCAAGTCTCCCTAAAGAAGACAGAGAAATGTTGAAGCAAATTTTATTTCTGAAGATAATTAAGACTTCATGCATTTGGATGTAGCTGACGACTTTGCACTCCCGGAAGGAGAAACAAGTCATGTGATCAGTGATGAATCTGTAGAAATATAAATATTTTAATTTTTGTTGATTGTAGTAGATAGTATGGTTTTGTAATTAATGTACATAAGTAAAAGTTATGCTCTGATAATGATGTTTAGTATCATATTTATTTTGTTTATGTCATTTTGAAAAATATGGACAATCCTCAAATTATGTTTGATCAATGACCAATCATGAAGATATATGTGTAATTGATAGTGGAACAACTCATGCCATATTCAAAGATCAGAAATACTTTTCTTATTTGCATAAGGAAAAAACAAATGTTTCAACAATTTCTGGTAATATAAGTTTGATTGAAGGCTCCGGAAGAGCCACTATATTTTGTCTAAGGAAACAAAACTTGTTATAGACAATGCATTATTCTCCTCCAAGTCCCGAAGAAACTTGTTGAGTTTTATAGATATTTGCCGAAATGGGTATCATGGAGACGATAGATGAAATGAATGTGGAATATCATTGTATTACAAAGAATGTTTCTGGCCAGAAGTGCATTGTAGAAGAGTTACCGCTTTATCTTCTGGCTTATACTATTCAAATATTAGTACACTTGAAGCACACTCTGTTGTAAACCAGAAGTTTACCGATTCAAATATTTTTGTGCTTTGGAATGGCCGTTTGGGCCATCCTGGATCAATAATGATGAGACGAATTACTGAAAATTCGAGTGGGCATCCATTAAAGAACGTGAATATTCTTACAAATGATGAATTTTCTTGTGATGCTTGTTATCAAGGAAAAATGATTACTAGACCATCACCTATGAGGGTTGGCATTAAATCCCCTGCCTTTTTAGAACGTATACATGGAGATATATGTGGACCTATTCACCCACCAAGTGGGTTGTTTAGATATCTTATGGTCCTAATAGATGAATCTTCAAGATGGTCTCATGTGTGCCTACTATCACCTCGAAACTTGCCGTTTGCAAAGCTATTAGCCAAATAACTCGATTAAGGGCACAATTCTCAGATTACCCTAGAAAGGCTATTCACCTTGATAATGATGGAGAATTATCATCCCAAGATTTTGATAATTATAGTCTATCAGTTGGAATAAAAGTTGAACATCTTGTAGCTTATGTTTAAACTCAAAATGGCCTTGCAGAGTCATTTATTAGACGCATGCAATTGATAGCAAGACCACTACTTATGAAAACAGAATTGCCCACTACTATTTGGGGCCATGCTATGTTGCATGCAGCAATACTTATCTGTATCAGACCGACATATTATAATAAATATTCTCCGTCACAATTAGTTTTTGGTCATGAACCAAATATTGCCCATCTACGAATATTTGGATGTGCTGTATATGTGCCAGTAGCACCACCACAACGCAATAATATGGGCCCATAGAGAAGGTTAGGAATATATGTTGGGTTTGAATCACCCTCTATTATTCGCTATCAGAAGCATTGACTAGAGATTTATTTACTGTTCTATTTGCGGATTGTCAGTTTGATGAAATAAATTTCCCACAATTAGGGGGAGAGAAAAAGGAAGTCAAAAGAGAAATAGTATGAAAAGTTTCATCATTATCTCATTTTGATCCACGTACCCCTATATGTAATCAGGAGGTCTAAAAGATTATCAATTTAAAATATATAGCAAGTCAAATTCCAGATACTTTTACTGATTAAAAAGGATAACTAAGTCACATATCTCTACAAAGAATGTGCCTATCCGAATTGATGTCCGGACATCTACTAGCATAAGAGCTAGTGAACCTAAAACACACCTGAAGCGTGGTAGGCCTTTGGGTTCTAAGGATCGAAATCCTTGAAAAGAATATCGACAAATGAAAAATAATCAAAATGATACAATGAAGGAATCTCTTGAAAAGACCCAAGATCTGATTAGTTCTAAGATTCCTGAAGAAATCAATGAACCCGAGACTCAAGTGAACGAGGAACTTTTAATAAGTTCCACTGGTGATGGGATTAATTTAAATCTATCTGAAATAGTGGTGGATAATATTTTTGCATATAATGTTGCACTTAACAATATGCAAGATAATGAGGATTTTCAACCCTGGTCTGTTGAAGAATGTCGACAAAGATCTGATTGGCCAAAATGGCAAGGGGAAATTCAATCAAAATTGAACGCACTTGCTAAAAGAGAGGTCTTTGGACCAGTAGTCCAAACACCTGCTGGTATAAAACCAGTTTGTCATAAATGGGTTTTTGTGCGAAAAAGGAATGACAAAAATAAAGTTGAAAGATACAAGGCTCGTCTTGTCGCACAAGGATTCTCACAACGACCTGGAATCGATTATGAAGAAACATATTCACCCGTTATGGATGCCATACATTTCGATACCTCATCAGTTTAGCCTTATGTTAAAGGCTTGAAATACATCTGATGGATGTGATTACAACTTATCTGTACCGGTCACTTAATAATGAGATTTAACTGAAAATCCCTGAAGGATTTAAAATGCCTGAAGCAAATTGAAAATCTCGAGAAGTGTATTCAATCATATTACAAAGATCTTTGTATGGTTTAAAATAATCTAGGTGCATGTGGTATAATCACCTTAGTGAATATTTGTTGAATGCGGCTTACATAAATGATGTTTTTTGTCCATGTATTTTTATAAAGAAAATGGTATCAGAATTTGTTCTACTTGCTGATTATGTTGATGACATAAATCTTATTGGAACTCCAGAAGATCTCCAAAAGGCAATTGAATATATTACGAAAGAATTTGAGATGAAAGCTCTTGGATAGACCAAACTTTGTCTTGGTCTGCAAATTGAACATTTAGCATACGGGATCTTTATACATCAATCTGCCTATACAAAAAGGGTCATAAAATGCTTTTACATAGACAAAGCGCACCCATTGAGTACACCAATGGTTGTTCAATCACTTGACGTGAATAAGGACCCGTTCCGGCCTCCAGAAGAGGATGATGAACTTCTTGATCTTTAGACACACTGTCTTAGTGCAATTGGTGCACTTATGTATCTTGATAATGCTACAAGGCCTGACATAGCATTTTTTACTAATTTACTAGCAAGATATAGCTATTCTCCTACACAGAGATATTGGAATGGGATTAAACATATTTTGCGATATTTAAAAGGAACTCTTGATATGGGTTTGTTTTATGCTAACAAAGGTAGTGCAGATCTTGTTGGTTCTGCAGATTCAGATTATTTATGTAATCCCCATAAAGCTCGATCTCAAATTAGGTACGTGTTTACATGTGGAGGAACTGTCATATCATGGCGCTCCACATAGCAATCAGTTATTGCTACTTCTTCAAATCATGCTGAGATAATAGTTATTCATGAAGCAAGTAGGGAATGTGTATGTTTGAGATCGATGATTCATTTATTCAAGAAAAATGTGGTTTGAAATGTGATAAAAGATCCATAGTTTTATACGAAGACAATGTTGCATGCATAGCCCAATTAAAGGGAGGATTTATAAAAAGGGATAGAACGAAACATATTTCACCAAAATTATTCTACACACATGATCTTCAGAAAAATGATGACATCGATGTGCTACAGATGATTTCAAGTGACAATCCAACAAATTTGTTCACTAAATCTTTGCCAACTTCAACTTTTGAGAAGATGGTATACAAGATTGCGATGCGCAGACTCAAATATTTGGAACAAGGTTTTCATCGGGGGGGGGGGGGGGGAAATATGCGTTGTACTCTTTTTTCCTTAGTTTTTCCCGTGGGTTTTTTCTTGTAAGATTTTTAATGAGGCGGCTAGAATTGCGTACTACTAAATATGTGTCCTCTTTTGCCTTCACTAGGATTTTTTCCACTGGTTTTTTCTAGTAAGATTTTAACGAGGCACACTATCTTTTAATGAACATCCAAGGGGGCGTGTTATGAAAATAATAATGTGAATGTCCGTTTATTATTCCGCTATAGATAATCTTCCGGAAGAATATTATCCGTTTGGTACTCTATTGAAGTTTATCTACAAGCAGTTGATGCAGGCAGGTTGCAAGCAACTTAATGAAATGATTTGCAACAGCTTCTTATTAAACAGGCAGGTTGCAAGCAGCTTATGCAAACAGCTTACAAGCAACTCAAGAAAAGCCTCGTAACTGCTTCCTTTCTTCTATAAATAGAGGAGTTTTTAGTTCATTATGTACATCAGTATTAAGTTGAATAATATATCAGTTTCTCTCTATACTTGTCTTTACTTTACGATCTTTATTTTATAACAAGTAACAGTTCTTTTTCAATTTTAATTAGTAGCTGAAAATGGAAAATAAAGGGAGCCGAAAATGGAGAATTTCTTTCTTTCCCGTTTGTTACTTCTTGAACTATAATAGATAATAATGTAAGAACTGTGTATTAATCGACATACAAGCATATGTAAATTTAATTAAGCTTTTAATTATTCACTTCGTATATAAGATGATGAAATTCAAAGTGAAGTAATATGTCAAGAACCCTTTTAGAAAAAGCATAAAAGCAAAAATAATTTTGAAACTATAGGCTTAAAGTTTTTAAATTAGAAGAGGAAGAGATATGCAGTTTTATGAGTTTTCGAAAAGATACCGAATTAATAGTTCAACAGTAATAAAAATTCTATAAGATAATTGCTTTAGTTAAATCAGTTTCCAACATTTTTTTATTACAAAATATTTTCACCAAAAGGGGCAAATAATGCTTCGTCTTGTGGTTGGAAATTATTTTCCTTTAAAAATATCTAAATATATTGTTTTCATTCTTGATGCAATACAAAATTTAAGGCATGAGATTAGTCATAGGTGGCTTCCTAGCCATACCCCATTACCCCTTGAACGCACTCCATGGCGTCCTAGCTAGCCTCCCAACTCCTAGCGCCATGGACAACCTCGTGGTCTTGGTCGCGCCAAGTGACAAGCGCGCCTGTGCCTATGTCGCCCCACCAATAGCCCTCGCCAGCGCCCAGCTGCAGGTAGAGGCCAACAACGTCGAGCGTACATACTCTGATGCTAAAGACAAGGTTGCTGCCAACGGACTTGCTTCTGCTTTGTAGGAATCTAAGTCATTTCTATTGTAAATATAGAGTAGTTTTACTTTATGTATTTCCTTTATGTTTCTCTAGCTTAGTTATGTCAAGTCCTGTAACTTTGATTTATTTTCTTTAAGTACTATTAGGGGGGATCAAGCAATCAAATTTTTTAGCAAGCAAACAATTCTCTATATTGGTGTCTCTCGCCCTCGACACCGTGTTGCTTTTCTGTAATATCTTTCATTAATGCAATCGAGCTTTCTTTCATTCTTAATTCTCTTTTATGTTCTCTAAATTGCTCTTTACATTGATTTTTCTGTACGATATTGGAAATCTCGTCTAGCGTACGGAGGGGACCCCTGTTGGCGGATAGTAACTACACGACATCGGTTGCTTAGCCTTACGTCAGCCTTCCAAGGAATCAGGAATGCGGTCCCATGATTCACTATGGTAAAAAATGGTAGTAATGGCAATATGTTCCCTCGTTTGATGTCGAATACGAGGCTTCGTGAATATGGTGCATGATTTAAGAACCATCCTAGTGCAAAGGCTGAACGACCTGGACCGCAGGATGCGGTAGGCCGAAGGTGACATTGCAAACATCAATCGCGACTCTGAAAGAGACCGGCATACAACATCCACAGAGGCAGCCAAAACTTTTGGCAAATTTGAGGGCCTCCAATAAGAGCGTATCGAGGATTTATCCTATAGGTCACAAGAGGCAGATAGGGTGACTGTCATGCAGCAAACCGTAGACAACTTGACAGGCCAGTTCAATGTTGTCAATGTTGCACTACAAGGCCTACTTCGAGGAGGCGGAAGCCAGATCACGAAGCTATGAACCTCGCCCCAATGCCACAAAAGCTGAAGATTCCTGACGCCAAAACCATACAATGGGGATCAGAATGCCAAAGAAGTGAGAACATCATCTTCGACATCGAATAGTACTTCGATGCCGTGAGAAATTAGAAGAAGAAAAAAAGGTAGCAACTGTTGCCATGTATCTTCAGGGTGATGCTAAACTCTGGTGGCAGGTGGAATACGAAGCCATCAGGGCCAGTGAAGATACACTCAAGACATGGGAAGAATTGAAGGTAGCCATACGCCTAAAGTTCTTCCCCGAAAATGCTGAGTACAATGCACGGAGAAAGCTACGGGAGCTCCGCCAGACCAAGTCACTGCGGGATTACGTGCGGGAATTTTCCGCGCTCATGCAGAATGTACGGGATATGGGGGACAAAGACAAACTTTTCACATTTCTAGAAAGTTTGAAACCTTATGCCTGTATGAAGATGCAAAGACAAATGGTAGACACTTTACCCAAGGCGATCCAAGCTGCGGAATGCCTTGGGGACTATTAAGTGGAAGCGCGGAAGGATAAGCCTCAACCTCTTGTTCGAGGGGGATACAAAGGGGGACAACCTAGCAATGGTGGCTTTAGCGGAAGTGGAGGATATCGGAGTGCAACCAAATCTAAGGCTCTTTCCTCAGGCAACAATAGTGTTACATCTAACAATAACGATCAGGAGAGAAAGACCCTTCAGGATGCCGTCATTGGGGCGGGACGCATTGGAATAATGGATGCCCACATGCACAGATGAATGCCCATCAAACTTTTGATGTTGGGATGGATGACATCACGGATGATGCTGACCAGACAGAACCAATAGGTGCCTTCAACGCACTTGTTTGTTCAATTTCTAAGGCCTTAGCGGAACCGGTGTTGATATCCGCAAGAAGAAGGACCCTTGCCCAACCACCAAGAAAGGGAAAAATAAGACGGATGAGGGGCCTCATCTTAACCAAGAGAAGACCTTGATGTTCGTCAAGATGAAAGTTAATGCCAAGCCATTTGGGCGATGATAGACATGGACGCTACTCACAACTAATTAGACTCAACTCAAGTAGAGCGCCTTGGTCTAGTTGTGGGAAAGGGTAGAGGTCGTGTCAAGGCTATCAACTCACTGCCTCAGCCAGTGGGTGGAATAACCAAAGGAGTGCTAGTGAAGCTTGGTCCTTATGAAGGAAAATTCAACTTGCGCGTGGTGATCATAGATGACTTCGAGCTGATAGGTTGGTTGGAATTCATGTGGTAAACCAACACCATTCTTGTTCCTTATGCTGATATGCTACTCGTGATGGGAGAAAACGGGGCCAAGCCTTGCATTATCCCTTGCACAATCATAAAGATGGTCGCTGAGAACATCTCGGCCCTTCAGTCTAAGAAGGGAGTCAAAGGACATGAACCTACATTCCTGGCTACCGTTTGTATTGAAGATATGAAACACTCTTCGGGTTCCATTCTTGCACTCGTGAAAGAGATGCTAAAGGAGTTTGAAGACGTCATGCCACAAGACATGCCAAGGCGACTCTCGCCTAGGCGCACTATGGACCATGAGATTGAATTGTTGCCGGTTGCGAAGCCACCTGCCCGGGCGCCTTACAGAATGTCATAACCCGAACTCACCTAGCTTCTGAGACAGTTGACGGAAATGCTAGAGCAGGGGATCATTGTGCCCTCCAAGTGCCCTTATGGGTCCCTTGTGCTATTCCAAAAGAAACAAGATGCTACTCTACGACTCTGTGTGGATTATCGAGCCCTATAGAAAATCATTTTGAAGAACAAGTACCCTATCTCGCTAATGGAAGACTTTTTCGATAGATTGGATGGTGCCACAGTATTCACCAAAATAGACCTGAAGACAGGTTACTGGTAAGTCCGAATTGCCGAGGGAGATGAACACAAGATGACTTATGTAGAAAGATATGGGTCGTACGACTTCCTGGTCATGCCATTCGCCTTGACTAATGCTCCGGCCACATTCGCACCTTCATGAACCAAGTCTTCTGAGAGTACATTGACGAGTTCATAATGGTCTACTTGACCGACATTGTGATATATAGCAAAACAGTAAAGGAACACATGGAGCACATGTGGAAGGTCCTAGCCCGACTGCGGGAGCACGAATTATATGCGAAGCTATCCAAGTGCGCATTCGCCCAAAAGTAGATTGACTTCCTTGGACATGTCATCGAGGAAGGGCGGATAAAGATGGATCAACAGAAGATTCAGGTTGTCACGGATTGGTTGCCGCTTAAGGATATCCACACCTTGATGGCGTTCCTTGGTCTATGCAACTTTTATCAGTGGTTTGTGAAGAATTAATCTCTCATAGCATTAGCGTTAACAGAACTCTTAAAGAAAGTCATGCCATAGGATTGGGGCCCAAGCAAGTGGAGGCCTTCAACGCATTGAAAGTGGCTATGTCTAGTAGCCCTGTCTTGGCCCTTTCTGATTTGGCCAAGCCATTCTAAGTACAAATGGATGCCTTTGACTATGCTCTAGACGGAGTCTTGCTACAAGAGGTTCATCTAGTGGCGTACGAGAGACGAAAGTTGAAGGATGTAGAGCGGCACTATGTCTCCCATAAAAAAGAATTGTTGGTTACCGTCCAATGTTTATGCCTTTGGAGGCATTATCTGATGGGAACCGCATTCGGGGTCAATAAAGACAACACAATTTTTAGCCATCTCATGACCTAACCAGAGTTGAATGCCTGACAGGCCAGGTGTCAGGAACTCTTAGCGGAATTTCACTTCAACCTGGAGTACCGAAGTAGGAAGACCAACCAAGTTACTGATGCGCTCAGTCGAAGGGTTGACTTAGCATCGGTGTGCCTACTCGCCACCCTAAGGGGGTGCGAAGTGGCCACCACTATATGAGACTAGAACAAGATCTACTACTAAAGGATCCTGCAACGCAGTATTGGTCGATTTGATATGATAGGGCAAGACTCACCAGTTCTACATGGAAGATGGGTTCCTGAAGGTGAAAGGGAACCGACTTTATGTTCCTAAAGGAGAAGATCTGCGGAGGACTCTTCTGATGGAATGCCATGCTACTTTGTGGGCTGTCCATCCAGGTGAAGAACGCGCCATGGAATTGTTGCGTCGTGCTTATTATTGGCCTCAAATGGCTGATGATGTTTCTCAATATGTGAAGACTTGCCTAGTATTCCAGAAAGACAAGTCAGACCGCTTGACATAAGGGACTTTTGGATTCATCGTCTGTTCCGAAGAGACCTTGGGAAAGCGTTTCACTAGATTTCATCACCGGATTGCCCAAGTCGGAGTTCTTACAACTATCTTGGTTGTGGTAGATCGGTTTTCCAAGTATGCTACATTCATAGCTTCTCCACAATATATATCAATAGAAGATACAACTCAACTCTTCTTCTCTCATGTTGTCAATTATTGGGGTCTGCCAAAAGACATCGTTAGTGATAGCGACTCTCACTTCACTAGCAACTTTTGGACTCAGCTCTTTAAGTGCTTCGAGTCTAAAGTGAGCCACAATTCAAGTTTCCATCCGCAATTTGATAGCCATATGGAGCGGTTCAATGGCATGTTGTAGGAATATCTCCGCCATTCTATTACCGGATCGTAGAAGAATTGGGTGAAGCTTCTGGATGCTGCTCAACTGTGTTTCAATTCACAAAAGAGCTCTAGTACAAACAAAAGCGCTTTTGAAATTGTTACCGGACAGCAACCACTACTCCCCCACACTATGAATTCCCCAAACATGTCTAAATCTCCTCGAGTTTCTACCTTCTCAAAGGAATGGAAGCGAAATTTGGAGATAGTGCGGAGCTATCTTATCAAAGCCCAGAAGGGGATGAAAAAGCATGCTGATCAAAATTGTTGCTTTGTTGAATATCAAGTAGGAGATAAAGTGAGGTGAAAATCCCAAAGCGGTACTTGTTTGCAGGGGTCCATGACCATCGCCAATTGCAAAAGTACATTGGACCTTTCTCCATTAAGAAATGCATTGGGAAAGTTGCATATCGGGTGGATACCCTAGCATGGTGGAAGATTCATCCAGTCTTTCATGTCAGCCTTCTAAAACATTTTCGGGAAGACATGGAGGATCCTTCACGGAGCCAACTCATAATACCCAGTATTCGAGTCCCTGATTCACCGGGAAAAGGCGGGTAGAAGCTATTCTCAATGATTGAGTGATTCACGCTTCAAGGACAGATCACCAAGAGTTCTTGGTAAAATGGCAGGGTTGTGATGCAGAGGAGAATACTAGGGAGAGGGAAACAAATCTGAAAGCCTACAAGAGCATGATCGAAGATTATCTTGCAAGTAAGGTGTCGAGGACGTCGTCAACTCATGTGGGGGAGAATGTCTTGGGTGGCTTTCTAGCCATGCCCTATGAACCCTTGGACGCGCCCCATACCCTGCCAACGCCTAGCGCCATGTGCGGCCCTGTGGTTTTGGCCATACCAAGTGACAAGCGCACCTGTGCCTATGCCGTCCCACCAACGCCCACTCGCAGGCAGATGTAGATAGCGACGCACACGCAGACTCTGATGCTAAAACCAAGGTTGCTGCCAACAGACCTTTTCTTTAGGTCTAAGTCATTTCTGTTGTAAATAGAGTAGTTTTACTTCATGTATTTCCTTTATGTTTCTAGCTTAGTTATGTCAAGTCCTGTAACTTTGGTCTATTTTTTTTAAGTACTATTAGAGGGATCAAGTCTTGCCAGCACCCAGCCGCAGGCAGATGCCAACAGCGGCGCGTGCGCAGACTCTGATGCTAAAAACAAGGTTGCTGCCAACAGACCTGTTTCTGTTTTGTAGGTCTAAGTCATTTCTATTGTAAATATAGAGTAGTTTTACTTCATGTATTTTCCTTATGTTCCTCTAGCTTAGTTATCTCAAGTCCTGTAACTTTGGTTTATTTTTTTAAGTACTATTAGGGAGATCAAGCAATAAAACTTTCTAGCAAGCAAACAATTCTTTGTACTGGTGATCTCCCCCTCGACACCGTATTACTTTTCTATAATAACTTTCATTAATGCAATCAAGCTTTCTTTTATTCTCAGTTCTCTTTTCTGTTCTCTCAATTACGTACGGCACTAACAATCTCATCTAGCGTACGAAAGGGACCCCAATTATCGGATAGTAACTATACGAACATCGATTACTTAGCATTACGTCGCCCTTTCAAGAAATCTAAAATGGCGCCGCTTAACACATTTTATGACTCGTATGTGTCCCAAAACTTGGTAGTCCTTACGTCAATCCGAGGTGGATCCTTCAACACTATTACAGAATCACCAATTTTATTATATTAAAGACCAAAATACAACTGTGCTATAAAAGCAGGGATCACGTTGGGTGACCCAACGTGTATATATATAAATATAGAAGAATAAATAAATATTCTTAGAGATTGCTTGTTGTCTATTCAGTCCTATCCTAAAAGCTAACCACATTTTACTCATTTGCTTTGAATTCAATTCTTTCATCCAAATATCTTCACAACTATTTGCCCCCTTATCCACATGGAAGTTGGAAAATATCTCCCTTAATTAAGGTTTAAGCAAAATGATTTAACCATGACCCCTAAGGAAAAAAAAAGACAATTATTAATCAATTACATATTCTATGTAGAGACCTATGTTATTACCTGTTTGACCAAGTTTTTTTAAGGCTAAAAATATTTTTTTTAAAATTAAAGTGTTTGGCCAAACTTTAAGAAATAAGAAAACCGTTTTTTAGTAAAAACAAAGCAGTTTCGGTGAAACAGAAAAAAACAGCTTCTTTCCGGAAGCACTTTTTTCAAAAGCACTTGTGAGAAAAATACACGTAAAATCACTATTTTACAGCTTGGTCAAATACTAATTGCTGCTCAAAAGTGCTTTTCACATTAATTAACCAAACATAAATTGCTTCTCACCAAAAGTACTTTTGAAAAAAAATACTTCTCAAAATAATTTATTTACAAAAACTTGGCCAAACAGGCTATTTATTAGTAGAGCTCTTTACACGTGTTGTGGTGTTTGGACCACAGAACTAACGTTTAAAAATGAAGAAAAATATGGCAATTCTTGTTCTTATCTGATATAATAAGAGGATTATGATTCATATTTTCCAGAGAGCGATATTCACTCAAAACGACGATAATTTTAGAAGGGCGACATGTCAACATTCACTGAAAACGACATAATTATAATTAGATTAAACTAAAACTTTATTGTTATGTTGTCTCATAAAAAACTATAAAAGTGAAAATGTCATTGCTTAATATATCTTTCCAAGATCAGGACGAATATCTACATGATTTATACCTTGTTTGGTCATGCTTCTTATTTTGAAAAGTGTTTTTTCTAAAAGTGCTTTTCAAAAAAAAAAAAGTACTTATAGTGAGAATCGGTTTGTATTTAGCTAATTAATTTGAAAAGTATTTTTGAACAGTAATTAGTGTTTGACCAAGCTTTTACAAACTGCTTCTAAGTGTATTTTCTCAAAAGTGCTTTCGGAAAGAAACTACATTTTTCTGCTTCTCAAAAATTGCTTTTGCTTCTCCTCAAAAGCACCTTTTTTCCTCTAAAAGCTTGGCCAAACACCTCAATTTTTGGCCAAATGCACTACGGCCCAAAAACAAAAAACTTGGCCAAACAGGCTACTAATCTGATACAATAAGTATTGTGTTACTTTTAAGGAGCATTATCGAATTGTTCCGAGAAAAGATTAGTAATAAACAGTGTTTTAAAAGGCGGTTTAGGGCCCATCGCGGGGCTAGCCCTAGGGCGAGGCGCACCAAAAACACCCTTAGGCGATGGTGTTGGGCGAAAGTCTCAAGAGGCGTACGCCCAACAATTCGGGGCGTACGCCCAAGTGTTTGAGGCGCATTTCTAAATGAGGCGTAAGCCCTAGATACTTTTTAAAATTAAAACAAAAATTGTTGAACAAGTCCTTCATATAATCCCAAAATTTTCAAAAGTCACCTTGGTAATTACTCAAAAGTTTTAAAAAGGAACTAAAATGTATTAAATTTAAAAGTCAAGACCTTTTTTATTTGTTGAAGCCCTAATTCATGGTCTTTCTCAATTCTTTATCTTATCTACTAGTCTGTTAATATCTTCCAAAAGTAACGAATATTTAAATTTTTTTACAAATACAAGGAGAACTCCAATTCAAAGTTCAAGTTGCAGGTTAGTCATCCTTTTTGTTCCTCCATGTAGAAAACATTGTTCTTTTCGACTCAAGTTATTGTGCTTATTAAGAATATTTATTTCCATTCTTGTAATTGTCTAGTTGTACTGTTTATATAGGTGTATGTTGAGTCAACATTAGTTTATTGTCACATGTACATATATTGAACAGTACTCAGAATATTCATGTGAGATTCATTTTTACATTTTATCTGATTCTTCAGCATTTCTCTCTCCACAAGCTTCTTCTAGAAGTTTCAGTATCCTCCATTGAAGGAGGTCTGAATCTCGATTCTCTTCTAAAATTATGACATGGTATCAGAACGGAGGTTCGTTTAACGACCACGCCTTCTCTCGTTTTGTTTCTCTCCAACTACTGAGCGATTTAGGGTTCTTCTCTTCCTTATCAGTCAGAATTTGGGGAAAACCTAAATCGAGTTGGTATCGGATACATGCAGTGACGATTTGTTGATAGATAGGAGGAATTTCAGCTACACAAGGATTAATTCATTGTTTTTACAAAATCTCCATGGAAATTACAGAGCAGATTGATGAAACAACCACTACGGCGGCAAATCAGACGGTAATCGACGATGGTGTCCCTCTCTACATACATCCCTCTGATAGTCCTGGTTCCTCACTAGTTTCGGTTCTATTCGACGGAATTGGATACCGCTCCTGGAGAAGAAGTGTACTCAGGGACCTCTCTGTGAAAGACAAGTTAGGTTTTATCAACGGCGATAGTGGAATACCTAATGTAACGTCTCCACATTTTCGTCAATGGGAGAGGTGCGATGATATGGTCACCTCATGGATCTTAAATTCTCTGTCTAAGGGCATCGCCGACAGTGTTGAATATGTGAATGATTTTGTTGAATTGTGGAAGGAATTGGAGGATTGATATGACCAGACGAACGGAGCTAAATTGTATCAAATTCAGAAAGAGATTAATGACTTGAGTCAGGGAGTGCTTGATATCATTGGATACTACACAAAAATGAAGAAACTTTGGGAGGAATTGAACATTATGAGCGTCAAAACTCACTATAGTTGTGTGTGTACCTGTGGGGCGAAGGAAAGCATGCATAAAGCAGAACAAGACAAAAGACTAATACAATTCCTAATGGGACTTAATGAAGTATACACTATTGTTCAAGGAAGTATACTTATGATGAATCATTTGCCGTCTATGGCACATGCTTTTGCTCTCCTGATACTGGAAAAAAAAACAAAGGGAATTTAAGCCAAGGAACCAATTAATGTCGATTCCACAGCATTGAATGTCAATTTAGGAGGAAGAAACTTCAAAACAAACTACTCTTACGGGAAATCAAATTGCAAGTAGTAGGCCCCGACCTTTTTGTGACTATTGTAAATGACAGGGTCACACTAAGGACAAGTGCTATAAGTTGTATGGATACCCTCAGGGACTCAATCAAGGACCACATCAGTACAAACAAAGTTTTCAAGGATATAATAACAATACAAGGTTCAACAAAGGAAAGAATGCTATAGCTAATGCAGTCATAAATGTGGAAGGAGGAGAAGAAGTAAACCGTCAGGAAGAAAATCAAGGCATGAGCCTCACAAAGGAACAATACTAGCAGATTGTTAACCTGTTGCAGCATTTTCAGATGGGAAACACTGGAGAGAATCTGACCAGAGCAAACATGTCTAGTGGAGCATCAGTAAATTTTGCAGGTATGGTTGCTTGCACCTCTTCAATTGATTTTGATAATCCATCATGCAAGTGTTTTACTGCAAAAGCTGACTTGTGGATATTAGATTTCGGGGCATCACACCATATGACTTTTAACAAAACTCACCTACAAAACATAGTAAGCCTACCATATTCTTTGCTAGTTAAACTTCCAAATGGCTACAAAGTCAAAGTAACTGAAATTGGAAATGTATTCGTGACACCTAATATTTTCCTGTATAGAGTCTTGTTCATTCCATCTTTCAAATTTAACCTAGTGTCTATCAGTTCCCTAGCAATAAATCTCAAATGCACATCTTTCTATGATACTTCCTGTCTGCTGCAGGCCCCTTCACTGAAGAGGCCTCTGGAGATTGGTAAGTTGTATGATGGACCATACTTCCTCTGTTCTAAATGACTAAAGAAAGGTAGTTATATACATGAGAAAAATTGTAATTTTCCTTGTCTTTTTGTTCATGCTGATGATGTAAGTATTGTGCATTGTCTTTCCCAATCCTACAATTCATCTCCTATTGTAAATAATTCCATTTGCAACAATAATAATAAAGACAGTTTCTCTGGTTTATCTGCTGATACATCTCTTAGTGATAATATAGATCTATTGTGGCATTTTAGACTTGGTCATGTACCCTTTAGTAAAATGAAGGAATTTCTACCATCCCTGCAACCTTTTCTACCAAACAACCCTTCTTGTGTAACATTTGCCCTATGGCCAGACTACCTTTTCCCCATAAAACAACTGAAACCACACAAATCTTTGAGATACTCCATGTGGATCTGTGGGGCCCTTATCATGTGACCACCCACAATAATTTCAAATAATTCCTTACTCTGGTAGATCTGCTTGGACACACCTTTTGAGTTGCAAAAGTAATGCCCTTCAAATAATAAAGGCTTTTGTAAGTATGGTAGAAAACTAATTCCAAACTACCATCAAATGCATAAGGCCTGACAATGATCTGGAATTCACCAGTAATGAGGCAACCTCTTTTTTTTCAATTAAAGGGAATAAACCACCAGAAAACATGTCCCTAGACACCACAACAAAATGGAGTGGTTGAAAGGAAACATAAATACCTTCTTGAAGTGGCCAGGGCACTGCTTTTCCAATCTAAGTTACCATTAAGATATTGGGGAGAGTGCATTCTCACAGCAACTTTCCTCATTAACAGACTCCCAACAACTCCATTAAAGAACAAATGTCCTTCTGAACTCCTATACAAGAAAAGGCCCAATTACTCTTATTTGAATAGTTTTGGATGTTTGTGTTATCCCACTGTACCAAAGACACTCAGAGACAAACTTGAACCAAGAACTACCCCACATGTTTTTGTAGGATATCCTTTTGGTATAAAGGGGTACAAGGTACTAAGTCTAGCTACTAAGAAAATACATATCTCTAGAGATGTTTCCTTCTATGAATCAATCTTCCCATTCACTTTTAACCCTACTGTAAACAACATTCCACTTGTCTTCCCTAATACAACATTCACTGATAATTCACCTGATCATACTGATGTTTGTATCCCCCACAACTTCAGTGGTCAGGAAAACACCAACTTCTTAAGTCCTGATGCATTACCGGTCACTCTTTCATCTATCTTTTCCTCACATGAAACACAAACTTCAGCAGAACCTTTTCAAGACATAGTTGTTCCCCAACAGTCACTAGAGGAACCACTGATTTCTAGAAGGCCTCACAGGGAACATAAATTGCCTTCACTCTTAAATGACTATGTCTGCAATATACCAAACCTAAAATCTAATTCCAACTTCTCTTTGCATGCCATGTTTTTCCACAATAACAACCACATTAGTTCTGATGCCCTACAACCTAATAGTCAGCACATTGTAAAGAACATTTGCAATGATAGAGAACCAACTTCATATGAAGAAGCATCTTTGTATCCTTCTTGGCAAAATGCCATGACACAAGAATTTGAAGCCTTGTATGCTAATAACACATGGGATTTAGCTCCTTTACCTAAAGGAAAACAAGCTATTAGATGTAGATGGGTGTATAAAATCAAACATAGAGCAGATGGTAGTGTAGAAAGATACAAAGCAAGTTTAGTGGTTAAGGGGTATACCCAGCAAGCTGGTGTAGACTACACAGAGACCTTCTCTCCTATAGTCAAAATGACTATTGTCAGGTCTCTCATTTCCATAGCAACAAAGAAGAAATGGAAAATTTCACAACTGGATGTGAACAATGCATTTCTCCATGGAGATCTGCATGAGGAGGTGTATATGCAAGCTCCTCCAGGTCTTGAGGTACAGTCTCCAGGTTTGGTTTGCAAGCTGAACAAGTCCCTTTATGGACTGAAACATGCAAGCAGACAATGGTATGACAAATTGACTGAAGTCTTGTATTCAAGGGGCTATACACACTCCATGCATGACTACTCTTTGTTCCATAGAAAACAGGGTTCTTCCATTGTTTTTGTAGCAGTGTATGCAGATGATGTGTTGCTCACAGTGACTGACTCTGAATAAATCAATTAGCTTAAGGCTTTTCTACATGACAAGTTCAAAATTAAAGACTTATAACAGTTGCATTATTTTCTGGGATTAGAATTTCCTTATAAATCAGATGGCATCATTATTTCCCAAAGAAAATTTGTTTTACACTTGTTGAAAGAGTATGAATGATTTCACTCTCCAGCATTTACTTCTCCTTTGGATCCTACAATAAAGTTGAAAGCAAAGGAAGGGGCTCCATTGTCTGATCCTACCTTCTACAGAAAGCTAGTTGGAAAGCTAAACTTCCTCACAAATACTAGATTAGATATAGCATATGGATTTCAATATCTGGGTCAATTTTATGCAAGATCCCATGGAACCTCACTTACAAGCAGCCTACCATATGTTGAGATACTTGAAGAAGGATCCTACTTTAGGATTATACTTCAGCAATAAAGATGACCTCTCACTAAATGCCTATTTTGATTCTGACTGGGCAGCCTGCCCAGACTCTAGAAAATCAATATCTGGTTATGTTGTGTTCTTAGTGGAAGCCTCATCAGTTGGAAATCCAAGAAATAAGAAATCGTATCCCTCTCTTCAGCAGAGGTTGAATACAGAGCCCTTAGAAAGGTTGTTGGGTAACTTGTTTGGCTCTCAAGACTGCTTGAAGAACTTACTATGCCAATTTGTTTGCTTATACCTGTACACTGTGACAGCCTCTCTGCTCTACATATTGCCAGGAACCCTGTGTTCCATGAACGGACTAAGCACATTGAAGTAGACTATCACTTTGTGCGTACCAAACTCCAGGAAGGACTCATTTCTTTGCATCATATTGGCACTGGACAGCAACCGGCATATGTGCTTACCAAAGCTCTTACTGGGATCAAACATTGTTCTGTGCTTTGCAAGTTGGGTGTGGTCTCCTCACAGCCAACTTGNGGGGGGGGGGGGGGGTATTAAGAATATTTATTTTTATTCTTGTAATTGTCTAGTTGTACTGAGTTGTATAGGTGTATGCTGAGTCTGCATTAGTTTATTGTCACATGTACATATATTGAACAGTACTCAGATTATTCAGTTGAGATTCATTTTTACATTTTATCTGATTCTTTAGCATTTCTCTCTCCACGAGCTTCTTCTAGAAGTTTCAGTATCCTCCATTGAAGGAGGTCTGAAGCTCGATTCTCTTCTCAAATCTTGACAGTGCTTGTAAGTATCGTATAATAAATTGTTTGACTAGTTTTTTGTAGGGATGGAGCACATCTTATATTTTTTTTTGTTTCACTAAGACGTTTATCATCCACGCATTATCTAAAAGCAACTCAAGTGTACGTTTACTAGATATGACGTTAGATGGACCTTTTTAACACCACTATTTATATTTTCATACCATTAATTTTCTTTTTAGAAAAATAGTCCGGTTAGAATTTTAAAGCACGTTCGATAATATTTTGAAGCATTATAAATTACGACGATCGCCATAATTTTAATGCACTAGAGATGTTGACGATCATCAAAATTTCAACTCCAATGTTGAAAAATCCTGGTGAGTCGGCAGGGTTTCTGGCATAATCTTAACGACCACCATAATTACTCAAACTCTGCCTAGCATGCTTTAAAATTTTAGTGATTGATAAAAATCGTGCTTAGCGTGTTTTAAAATGCTGACATGACACTTTTTTCATCACAATTTTTGTTACTGGGGTCAAAAAATCAATAGTAATATAAAAGTATCCAATTCTCCCGTAGGATTATATCATAAGAATGGACTTTAAACTTCCCATAATAAGGTTAAATATATAAGATATGTACTGTATGACGGCACATCAAAATTTGAACATTCAATCCAAAATGATTTAGCTGTAAGAGCTTTGTTAATTTCCTTTATTCGCCTCTTTGAGCATTTTAGATTCTTCTTTTAACGGCGGTACTTGAATGAAGTTTGTAAATTTTCCACATAAGAAAGAATTAATAGGCGTCCTCACCATCCGTGAGATAATAGAATAATAGAAGTTCTGTTTTCGGAATCAACAAATCTGCACGATAGAGTACAAGAAATTGAAGTTTCCTAATGTTTGGTAGCCTCTCGAAGATAAGTACAGACGTCTTTGTACTGATCCGTAAGACTCTACTAAATCTGCTCATGACTCGTGAGACAGAAGTAACTTCGTGCTCTGATATATACCAACTTGCCACGACCCAAAATTTCAACCAGTCGTGACGGCAAACAGACAATCACATAGCAACTAAAAATTTGAATAAAATAGGTTTAATAACCTCAATAACGAAACATCTCATAATATTTGGTAAAAGTAACTGAAACTCTACTACAACCATCCCAGCACCTGGTGTGAATGAGTACATAAGCACTATAACATCTCAATATAAAACAAACTCTAGTACAATTGTCTGAATAGTAAAATAGTACTAAAGAAAATAAAAGAAAGGAGAATCAAGGTTTGTGGGCAAAATAGCAGCTACCTCTAAGTCTCCGAGCAGGTACTAGCACCAATCTAGCAATCACCGCATCCAAATGTACCTGGATCTGCACACGGAATGCAGAGTGTGGTATGCGTGCAACTAACCCAATGTACTCAAATATCGTAGCTAACCTTGATGAGGTAAAAGAACCACAAATTATAAATGATGTTAGCTATCACTTGTACAATTTTATCTTTTTAACAAGTACAAAGCAATACTAAAATCAAGTCATAAAGCATAGGAAGAGACATATGTGTGTGTATGTGGACAGTTTCTCAAATACTCTGCTCAGTCAGTATAGGCCATATAGGGATGATATACAGCTAAATCGAGTAAACAATCGCGAAAATTGCAAGTAAAGTGAAATGCAAAATCCAAACAAACACTGACCAGGTTTCCTTAACCTTTCCAATTCCATACCAAACCACTGATCATATTTTCTCAATATGTGTGTACACCATCAAGATAGAAATATGAGAGGGTGACCCTACGAGGATGAATCCATATCCACACGCAAGTTGTCACGATCCAAAATCCATTATAGGTCGTGATGGCGCCTAACGCCGTCGTCAGGCAAGCCAACTATGTTTAATCCACTTAATTACTCATTTTTATTCCTTTGAAATCATAATTTTCATTAACTAAATAGTATGAATAGAATTTGCAGGAAAAATGATAATATTTTTCACAAACTACAATGATGAACAACCTGTAAGCACCCCCAAAATCCAGTGCCACAAGTGCATGAGCATCGACTAAGAAATATGATAACATACAATACATGTATAGAATACAAACTAGACAAGAAAAATGTAAATAACTCTGATGGAGACTCTGTGTGTTGCGGAGTTGTAACATGGGATGCAACTCACCTAAGTCCCTGCAATAGTCGTGCCTCTGCACCCACAAGACCACTAGACATGTATGTACCTGCACAAAATGTGCAGCAAGTGTAGCATGAATACGTAAATCAACGTGTACGCAGTAAGTATCTAGTCTAACCTCGAAGAAATAGTGACGAGGGGTCGGCTTCGGCACTTACTATGAGCTAACAATAAAATACTGATATTATAATTAAGCATGGATTATATAAATACAGTTGAAAACTCAATAACAAGAAATAAATAAACATTTCTTTCCCTAATAAGTAAATCCAAAATATTATTTCCATTATTTTAACAAATTTTAAAATAAATTTTACAAATTATATCTCTCGAGCCAATGAAACAATATCAATTATAATTGGACTCCAAGAAATATTACGCACGGATTATGCCGAGGTCGTACGGTCCGATCCAACATACAAATATATAAATTACGCAATGTCGAGGGTCAAACGGCCCGAACCATAGATGCATCTATCTCCTACCGAGGCGTTAGGCCCGCTCCAAAAGAATAGAAAAATACATTAAAACAACCTAATTCAAGATTTATTAAGAAGCTAATATCCAAAGAAATACCAATTCTCATTAATGGTCAACTGACCCGTGCAAAACGCAAGTAAACGAAGTTTAACCTTTTACAATTCCTTTATCAAGTTCCAATGTGAGTTAAGCAATTAAATTGTCAAATAGGGTGCAAACATCGCAAGTATTACATGATTTGGGTCCTAGACTACCCTGACACAAGCATAATTAGTAGCTACGTACGGACTCTCGTCACCTTGTGCGTACGTAGCCTCCACAAATAGAAGCCCATATTAAATCAATTCACCTATGGGGTTAATTTCCTCTTACAAGGTTGGAAAATAGACTTACCTCGTCTTAAAGCCCACTTTCCGGTCGCAATTTCTCTCTAAAGCCCCAACTTAGTATCGTTCAATCTGAAACTAGTAAAACAACGTGCGAATTAATCAAAAATATACTCCAATGCTTGAAATTTAACAATCCATAAAAGTTCCCTACTCCCCTCGAAAATTTGGCGGTGGTGCTAGCATCTCGGGACCCGATAAAATTCACAAAATCTGACAACCCATTCCGAGACAAGTCCAACCATACAAAAATTATCAAATTCTAGCATCGGATTGCCTTCATTTTACTTTTTGGAAGATTTTATAAAAATCTTATTTTTCTTCCATTAATCCATGGATTCATGATGTAATTAAGTATAGAATCATGAAATATAATCAATATAGGATAAGGAACACTTACCTTAGTATTTTCCCTTGAAAATATCTCAAACAACGCCCTTTCCCGAGCTCCAAATTGTTAAAAATGGAAAATGGGATGAAGTCCCAGTTTCAGAATTTAAATCTGCTGCCCAGTCATTTACCCTATGCGATCACGGCCATTCTCTCGCGATAACGAAGAACAAATTTTTCCAACAGCCTTCTCCAACTCTTCCGAACAGCCTCTAGTATATTGGTCATAACTTTTGGTACCAATCTCTGAATAACAAATGGTTTAACTTTCTGAAAATTAGACATCAAGATATACAACTTTCATGTTTTGGTCATCTCCCAATTCCTTATAGATTTCGGGATATAAGCTGCCAAGTCCATCCATGTATAACACAAACTTCTTCTTCGCGATTTCAAAACATCTTCCCGGACAGCCTGTAGTGCACTAACCAAACATTTTGTACACAACTCCAAATGCCAAATGGTTTTATTTTCGGAAAACTAGACACAAAGGGCTACAACTTATATTTTTGGATCATCTCCAAATTCCTTATATATTGCGAGATATATGCTTTCAAAGTCGGGTAAGTGCAGTTGAAAGTTTCCTCTACGCGATTGCGTAAGGTCTTCTAAGATCGCGAATCACTGCTAATTTCTCCCATTTACTCATCACGATCGCGGCCAATTCCCCGCGATCGCATCACTGCTGTAGCCAAAAACCAGCAGCTAAAAATGGCCTAGAAATAGATTGAAACTACCCCGAAACTCACCTGAGCCCCTCGAGACCCCTTCCGAACATACCAACAAGTCTCAAAACATAACACGGACTTAGTTGAGGCCTCAAATTACATCAAACAAAGCTAAAAACACGAATCACACCCCCAATTCAAGACTAATGAAACTAAGAAATTCTAACTTCTACAATCGATGCCGAAACCTATCAAATCAATTCCGATTGGCCTCAAATTTTGCACACAAGTCATAATAGACATTGCGGACCTACTCCCACTTCCGGAATCAGAATCTAAAAAACTTCCAAAAACCGTCAACTTTCAGATTTTGCCAAACGACCCGGAATGACCTACGGACCTCTAAATCCACATCCGGACGCGCTCCAAAAACCAGAATCACCATACAGAGCTATTCCCACTCTCAGAATCCCAAACGGACATCGATAACATTAAAATACACTTCAAACCAAACTTATGAAATTTTCCAAAATGCTAACTTTCCCTAATAAGCATTGAAATGCTCTCGGGTCACCCAAAATCCGATCCGGACATACGCCCAAGTCCTAAATCATCATACGAACCTATTGGTACTTTCACATCTTGGTTCTGAGGTCGTTTACTCAAAATTCAAATCTTAGTCAACTCTTCCAACTTAAAGTTTCTGAAATGAGAATTTTCTTTCCAAATCAACTCCGAACTTCTCGAAATTCAATTCCGACCACATGTACAAGTCATAATACTTGAAGTGAAGCTACCCAAGGTCTCAAACCGCCATAGATGCGCTAGAACTCAAAACGACCAGTGGGGTCGTTACACAAGTACGGCCAATTCAACGCTACCAACCCGGCGTGGTCACACGCTCAATATCAATCGGCTAGGTGTTGTCACAAGCACAACAACACAATCCGCGCGGCATGATCACAAGCATAACAATAAAATCCACTTGGTATGGTTACAGGTACCCAGTCCAATCATATCACACAGGAGAAAATAAAACAAGAATACATATACGTAACGAATAATTAACAAATCTCATGCTCCTAGACTGCTAAAAGTGACATGCTAAGTGTAGGCATGTGCAAAGTGTAATCTCATAGCTCAAATCGACAAACCTCTTCACATAATAGCATATATCAAATTCATTCGGGGATTAAACCTCTATGCAGCCTCTAATATGGCTCAACTAGTTTACAACAATATTACAAATGTGAGAAACATCATAGCTTAAAGCTTAACATCCAAACCTAGGCATATCATAGCCTAAGCACAACCAGAACATGGATAAATACCCCCAGTGTTAGCACATGGGCTCAAACCCCACACATGTGCGCACCCAATAGCATGTAGTTATCACAATAATTCAGGAAACTAGTGCCTCAATCAAGTTTAGATAAGATACTTACCTCAAGCAAGCCAAATTACTCCCTTAACAAGTCCTTCCTGCACGTATCAACCTCCGGAAAGCCTAAATCTAGCCAAAAATAACATAATACTATCAATAAAAACCATAGGAAATGATTCTAAAAGATAAAGCGAAGGTCTTTAACTCAAATCAAAAGTCAACCCCGGGCCCGCACCTCGAAACCCAACAAAATTTACAAATTCTGAACACACATTCAATTACAAGTCCAACTGTACCAAAATTATCCAATTCCAACCACAAATCGCTCCTCAAATTTACAAATTTTACTCCCCAATAACATAGTCCAAAAATCCCCAAATTCTAACATAGATTCATGAGAAATAGATGAAATAATCAATGAGTATTCGATACTTATAGACAAAAGTGATTGAAGGTAACTAACATCTTCAAATTAGATGGAACACTCTCCAAAAATCTCCATAAACCGAACTTCAAAATCCCAAAAATGAGAAAAACAATCAAACCCTCATCTACAACACACTGCCAACAATTTTGCTTTTGTGGCCTCCGTTATCGCACCTGTAGTTCCACTTTCGCGGACAAAGTCTCGCTTGTGTGAAGACGACTTAAACATTGACCTATCGCTTATGTGGCCAAAATCCTGCTTCTGCAGGTCCGTTTCTGCGGTATACCAAGCGCTTATGCACGCCCGTACCTACGAGAACCATCTGCATCTGTGGTTCCTTCCCATCACGCCAAACTCCGCTTCTGCGGAACGACCATCTCGCTTCTGCGATAATCCCCAATTCACGCCCATTCCGCACCTGCGACGTCGTATTTGCGGACAAGTCCACCGCATATGCAGTTACACCAGCAACCCAAATTCTTCAACAATGCATTAAGTCCAACTTTTGATCTGTTAGCATCCGTAGTTCACCCGAGACCCCATCCAAACAGACCAACACATCCTAAAATATCATACGAACTTAGTCGAAGCCTCAAATCACATCAAACAACATCAAAAATACGAACCGCACACAATTCAAGCGTATTGAAACTAATGGATTTTCAACTTCTAAAATCGATGCCGAAATCTATTACTATAATTTAATAACTAAATGGTTTCCTTTCCAATTTGAAAATAAACATTATCAGACTAATTTCCTAGACACTAAAATTGTAACAATTCATTGGGAAAAGATCAGAAATAGCATAATTTACAATTGGTAATTGAAAAATAGTCACAATCCTAAAAATAATCGAAACATAGCCATTTTTCATGTTGAGGTAAAATCTAAACAAAAACCACCTTAAAATCTCGAAAAAATCCAGCATATATTCTGGAGTTCGAATTTTTTACATATTAGATTATAGTATAATGTCCTGGAATTTCATAATATGATGGAGTTCCAACATAATATGTTGAAAATTTATACGCAAGAGCTGCATAATTCAGCATATTATGCTGCAACTTTCCGTGTACTGGAGTTCCAACATAATATGCTAGAAGTTTATACGCAGGAGCTTCATAATCCAACATATTATGCTGGAACTTTCCGTGTTTCAACTAAATTAATAGCTAATTTCTAAAACTTTACAAATATTAGCTTTTTTTTAATTACCAGTTCGAAAACTGGTTGGTCATGCTATTTTTACCAATTCATTGGGTAAAAATAGCACTAACTAGCCAGTTTTCAGATTGGTTATTCAAAAATAGCTAGTGTTTGCCAAGTCATTGAAAAATAGCCACTATTTTGGTCCAACAGAGACCGGTCTAGCATAATATACTGGAGTTCGGTACACCTGTATATGAACTTCCAGCATATTATGCTGGAACTCAACACGCGGAAAGTTCCAGCACATTATGCTAGACTGGTGTATTTTGTTGGAACTCCAGTATAATATACTGGAGTTCTAGTATACTTATGTTGGAACTCCAATATATTATACTGGAGTTCCAGTATATTATACTGGAGTATTTTTCGGATTTTGAACAGTGTTTTCGTTCAAATTTATCTTTACATGAAAAGTGGCTAAATTTCGATTACTTTTAAAACTGTGGCTATTTTTGAATAACCATTTGTAAATAGCATCCCCGTTATGTCAAAACAGTTTGGGAGAAATAAGCTCTAAAATCATTATTTTAATTTTCTAGTAGCTACTATTCTTTCGTTTTATCATCAACAACATCAACTAATATAAATAATATGACACAGACAAAGGCTCTAAACTTGGAGAAAAGAGAAAACATGAATATTAATGTTCTTGAAGATTTGATGAAGAGATTTTTTTTTCAATCAAAGCCACGGTGATTTAGTTCATACTGTACGAGTAAACAAAGATTAACGGTGCAAACAATCAAGGCTCTTGATACCACATGTAAGCATAAACTTTAATTCATACCAGGAATCTTGAACATGATAATCTTACATATAAGTTCAAAAGTTAAGGACATGTAGTCCTGAAGTCCTGAACTTAGAGTTACAAGTTCAAAAGTTAAGGACATGCAGTCCTAAACTTACAGTTAAAAGTTCAAAAGTTAAGGACAAGCAGTCCTTAACTTACAGTTACAAGTTCAAAAGTTAAGGACAATAGGTCCTTAACTTAGACTTACAAGTTCAAAAGTTAATGACAGGCAGTCCTTAACTTACAGTTACAAGTTCAAAAGTTAAGGACACTTGGTCCTGAAGTTTAAGTTCCAAGTTCAAAAGTTAAGGACAATAGGTCCATAACTTAGACTTACAAGTTCAAAAGTTAAGGACACGTTGTCCTGAACTTAGACTAACAAGTACAAAAGTTAAGGACACTTGGTCCTGAAGTTTGAGTTCGAGGTTCAAAAGTTAAGGACACTTGGTCCTGAACTAAGTTACAAGTTCAAAAGTTAAGAACATGTAGTCCTGAAGTTAAGTTCAAAAGTTAAGGATATGTAGTCCTGAAGTCCTTAACTTAGAGTTCCAAATTCAAAAGTTAAGGACGTGTAATCCTGAAGTCCTTAACTTAGAGTTACAAGTTCGAAAGTTAAGGACATGTAGTCCTGAAGTCCTGAAGTTAAGTTCAAAAGTTAAGGACATGAGCATAAGAGTATTTTCGTCCGGACAGTTAAAGTTTATTAAAGCAGTGGCTAAAGATTAAAGACATTTTAAACAGTAGCTTCAAAGTAAATACATATGTTATTAGTGGCTAACCGTGCACTTCCCCCGCAAGAGAGCCGGAGTACCTATCGCGTTTCACTACATAAAACAAAAGATTTTATAAGAATATTGAACTTCTGAAATGTAAAACAAAAAGGAAATGTATAGCCATTCTACTACTGAATTATTACTTAATTTTCAAATTGTACGAGAAGAATTGAAATAAAAGTTATTCTAATGCATCAAGAAATATCAAATCACTAACCTTACCTAATATGTGACATAAAACCAATCAAATTTATGGTCTCAAGAAATACCCTTGGGTCAATTTATTGTTTTATCTTTTAACATTTTATCCATCCAAACTATTATTGTTATCCTAAAAATCAAAGTCACAAATTCAACAAGACACGAATTTAAAAAGAACTTGCAAGAACATGCAAAAATATATTTATATACAAACTAATAGAAAGGGGTAGTTTTAAAAATAGTATGGCGTTGGCACAATCTAGAAAGTACAATAGAGATGAAAAAAACTAGCGGAAAACAATGTATGTTTATTCTATAAAACAAAAGAAAATTGGTACAAATCTATAAATGTACATTTTCTTACACCTAATTGCATCTGCTTAGCCAAGAAATACATTTTGCCAAATAGCCGGAAAAAGTATGGGCTTTTTTTCACTTGTAACCCATGCCAGAAACTATTTATATTCGGTAGTCGAAAAGTGTATAAAATTTGGATATAACACATATATATATATATATATATATATACAAAAAAGTACATATTTTCGGGTATTATTTTAAGAGCGGTTGTACAATATTATATTCCCAAAAAATATAGCAACCGCTACCCATAAGCCTTCAAGTAGACGTTCTCTCCTCCGTGGGTGTGGTTGAAATTCGTTGGAAGCACCTAAACAAGTCTATTTATAAATTGAGGAAGATTGAGACGATTTAGACCCATTTGAATCAAACTTCAGAGTTGAAATCGAACTGAAAAGTCACAATTATAGTGTATATCATTAAATTTCACTCGTATATCATATATCACTTATATAATTATGAATACGTTGGTATGCATGTGTAGGCATAGGGGTGGGCATATTTCGGTTGGAACCGAAAAAATCCACCGAACCGAAATTTTTTTTATTTCGGTTTCGGTTTTTCGATTTGTTCGGTCGGTTTCGGTTTAAAATTTTAAAATTTCAGTTTTTCGGTTCGGTTTTCGGTTTTTAAGATTTTTAATTCGGTTAACCGAAAAAACGAATTATTTATATATAGGTTCTTTAAGTTATATATATGTTAAGCCCATAGATAATAAATTAACAATATTTGGTCCAATCTATCAAAGACTCAACCCAATTAAGTAAGTCCATCAACTTCCCAATCTTAAAGACTTTCACTCTATTAAAACTTCCATAGCGTATATGATAAATACCGGGAGGATTTCACACAGAGTTATAATTTACACTATGTTTGAATTTTATGATCCATAATAGTGTGCAAAGTTTAGTCCATTTATTTTTAATAAACACAATATTTCCAACAATTTCAAAGTTTTGGGAAAAAACAACAAATTCATCGGTCCTATTATTACATATAAGGAGCTCAATATGATAATGTTCAAACCGAACCGAAATTAAAAAAACCGAACTGAACCGAACTTATTTCAGTTCGGTTTCGGTTAATACTTTTACAAAACCGAAAACCCAATAACCGAACCGAATTTCTTCAAACCGAACCGAACCGACCGAATGCCCACCCCTATGTAGGCATATAAATTTTATTAAAATTAACTTTATAAAATAATTTGAATTTTATTGGTCCAAGTAAATATTATGGGCTAATATAATGAAATTATATATATAAGTCCAATATATATGGGTTGAATAAATAAGTCTTAATCCATTGGGCTAACCCATTTAATTGGGCTACAAGTGATGAACACACTTCGTTAAGCCCAAGATGTCATCTTCTTAGAGGGACAGTTTGGTGTCATGTGTCAAATGACGTGGCACGCCAAGTCAAACAAAAGAGCCAATAGGATCGTGCCACGTGTCAAAATGACAAGGCATGCCAAGCCAAATTAAAAGGCCAATAAAATCGCACCACGTGTGCAAGTGACATGTTCTGGCCAATCAAATACAGTCTTGTCACACTTCAATTTGATTGGCCGAAAAGAGTTTGTTCTTATCATAACTCTTCCCTTCCATAACTATAAATAGGGGGTCTTCATAACCCAGAAAAGACACAAGAAGTTACAACAAGAAGCAAGAGAGAGCTTGTGGATCAAACGTGGCATTCTCTACAAGTGTCAAGCTTCAAGCAATGAAGTTCAAGTTCAATAATGAAGAACAAATCAAGTTCAATAATGAAGAACAAATCAAGTTCAAGTTCAATAATGAAGAACAAATCAAGTTCAAACTCAATAACGACGAACAAATCAAGATTCAAGGAGTACGAGTTCAAATCAAAGTTCGTGCTAGTTGAATTCAAAATCATCGTTTGTGACTACAAATATAGATTCAAGATCAAGCTCAAAGGCCCTTGAATTTATTTACTATTGAAGAGAAGAATCAGAGGTTTCATAGAGATTGTACACTCGAATATTGAAAAAACAAATACTACGATTGTTGCAATATTTTTCGATCTTGATTTTATTTTCTCGACACAAATTTATTGTCTACAAATTCTGGCACGCCTAGTGGGACTATCTCTACCTCTCATCTCAAATTTTCAATCACGAAAGTTCAAGAACATCGAAATGGCTTCACAGAAAATTAACTCCAAATCAACTTCCAGTGAGGCTGCTAATTCCAAGTTCTATGCTGATGTGAAAATCATCCTCGATGTTATCTTTGGAAGTTTTGGGCCAGTTACAAGAAGCAAAGCAAACTCTTTAGGACAACAAGCACTCCAAGTGTCGTCCACGTCAACCCTTATGTGATGACCCAAGAGGCCATATTATAAATTTAGACTCTGTCCCATGCTTAATTGACATAAAAAGACTAATTTTAACTACCTCGATTTTCATGCGCATTCCGGGCGTGAAACGCAAAGCTTTTATGTAAAGATATGAGAAATAGTGATATCTAGAATGTAAAATTTGATGAAAGTTGACTTTGGTCAACATATTGAGTAAACGGACCCGGATCCAAGTTCCGACGATCCCGGGAGGTCCTCAATAAAATATGGGACTTGGGCGTATACCCGGAAATGAATTCCGAGGTCCCAAGCCTTAGAAAACAATTTTTGAAGAAAATTATTTTGCTGGTTAATTCAAGAGATAAAGAAATAAAATAATATGTGAAATATATGATATCGGGCCCGTATTTTGGTTCCGGAGTTCGAAACAAGTTCGTTATGTTATGTAAGTCCTATCTGTGAAGTTTCGTGGGAATCGGAGTTGATTTGATGTAATTCGGATATCCGGTTGAAAAGTTAGAAATTTGAGTGTTCTAGGAAATCTTGAGTTTTGAGGTTAAATCTGTAAATTTTGAAGTTATTTTGATGATTAGATTGCACGAACAAGTCTGTATGATGTTTTTAGACTTGTGTGCATGTTTGGTTTGGAGCCACGAAGGCTCGGGTGAGTTCCGGATAGGCTACGGAGTGTCTAGACTTAGAAAAAAAATACCCCAACAGCTAAACATCTGGTATGCAGGCCTCAGGTCTCGCAAATGCGAGGTCGGGCTTCGCAAATGCGAAGCCAATGTCCAGCCTCTGATCTCGCAAATGCGAGGTTGGGCTTCGCAAATGCGAAGCCATTGTCCAGCCTCTGGTCTCGCAAATGCGAGGTCCTGGGTCGCAAATGCGAAGGACCATGTTCGCAAATGCGAGGTCCTGTTCGCATTTGCGATATCTCTCTGGAAAGCCCAGGGTTCGCAAATGCGAGACCCGCAGCCTGTTATATCAGCTTTTTGACGGGGTTTTCCCTTCTTTTCCAATTTTGTAAAACCCTAAACCTCCATAGGTGATTTTCCAACGACCCAAACTTCTCCAAATCATTGGTAAGTGATCTCTAACTAATTTCTTTCAATTCCTAACAAATTTTAACAATGATTTCAACCAAAAATCGAGAATTTTCATGATAAAAATTTGGTTTTTGGGTAGAACTTAGGAATTTCAAATTTTGAGGAATTGGACCTCGAATTGAGGTCGGATTCCAATACCAATTGTATATCCGTGCTCGGGGGAGATTGGGTAAACGAGTTTTGGTCTGAACCTCGAGATTAGACCAAGCGGGTCCGGGGTCAATTTTTGAAATTTAATAGGAAAACTTAGGAAAACCATTGATTTTGAATAAAAATGATTCCTTTAGGCTATGATTGATAACATTTAGCAAATTGTGATTAGATTCGAGCGTCTTAGAAGCAAATTCTTTAAATAAAAAAAAGGCAGTGCTAGAATAGTGAATTATTTGCGGATTGAGGTAAGTGTTTGGTCTAACTTTGACTTGAGGGAATAGGACCCCCTACTTGTTTGCTATGTGAAATGCATGTGTGTGGTGTATAGGTGAGGTGACGAATATCTATGCACCGCCAAATTTCCTGCTAAGCATGAACCCTTTCTCGTTCACAAGTTAATTGATTATTGTCTTAATTGTTCTATGTTCATGATTGTTTCTATGACTTCTTGGCAATATTATCTTGTTGTTAAATACCTTCATGGTTATAGTGGAAAGAGTATTGGTTGTTTAGCTGGTTTTCTTGTATTACAAAACGGTTGAGTGGTTTAGCATTATTTGTTTTTGTTGAAATACATATATACTGATGTTCCTGTTAGTTTCATGGCTGAGAGGATATTGATGAAGTTTATGAGAAAAATACAGTTTCGTATTTAAGATTGTTGAAACAAAAATATTGTGAAAGGCTTGGCCTGAATTGTGAAATTTATGAATAAATTGATGTGATATATTTGGCGGGAGCGGGTTGCACGCCGCAAGGAGTGATAAGGGTGGACAGGTGGGATCGGGTTGCGTGCCGCAACAGGAGTAATAAGGGTGACATATTTAGGGATGAGCAATAAGGGTGGAGATGTGGGAGCGGGTTGCACGCCGCAACAAGGAGCGATAAGGGAGGACATTTATATTTTTACTGATTTTCAAGGAAAATAAAGATTTGAAAAGCTTAAATGTTTATTTTACTATTCTTCGTATTTTTGACACTATTTTTATTTAAAGTTAAAGTTTGAAAACTCGGAAATTAGTTGAGGATTGGTTATAGCTGAGGCCTAGAAAAGGCAGCTGAGTTATTTTATTATTATTGCAGTATTTAAAATTTATTTGTTTAGATTTCCTTCTTGCTTTATATATTATTGTCACAGGTTTATTGCTAAAGCCCCGCCGTAACCTCGTCACTACTTCATCGAGGTTAGGCTCGGCACTTACTCAGTACATGGGGTCGGTTGTACTGATACTACACTCTGCACTCTTTTGTGCAGATCCAGGTACTAGCCAGCAATAGAGATTTGTAGAGCAGCCATCTATTCACTCGGAGACACGAGGTATATCTGCCGGCGTTCGCAAATCCTGAGAGTCTTCTCATATTTTACATACGTTGTTTTATCATATTCAGAACATTTATACTATTTCTTTCAGCCCAGTATTTGTAGTAGTCTTTAGTAGTTCGTGAATTATGCACCAGACTCTGGGGTAGTTTTAGATTTATCTATATGATTAGTTTCGTGGCTTGGGTTAATTAAATAAATTGTTTTTTATTTATTTTATATTTGGAATCATTCATTAAAAGTCATACTCAGTTTGCTTTAGATTATTTTATTATGTCTAAATGGATAAATAATGCAAGTAGTTAATCGAATTCTAACATTGGCTTGCCTAGAAAGTGTGGTGTTAGGCGCCATCACGATCCCTAATGTGGGGAATTTGGGTCGTGACACCCTATTTTTGGATCTTCATCTTCAAAAGGAGCAAGATCCTCTACAAGCACGACCCAAAAAGGGAACGATGTCGCCAAAAGGATCAAAAAGGTTCTTGCCTAACTTAGTTTATCTAAGTCTGAGAAACCTTTCATGCAAGCTTATGATGATGACTTGAGTGTTGGATCTACTTTAGTCTCCATTAGTGCGACCTTCAAGCTCTATCCCAATAATGATATATTTCATTCTTCATCCTCTACGAACATCATGCAAGCAATGGTTATTGAAGTTTCTACCGTAGAAGAACAAATCGCAAATTTGACAAAAGCAGTTGAAGGCTTGTCAAAGAGCGTGCAAGATCAAGATGCTAAACTTTTCAAGTTAACAAACAAGTTAGATAGCCTAGTATAAGGAGAATCCACACAAGAATCTTTAAATCTTCAAAGGTCACAAGAGAAATGAGACTCATCTAAAAAGCAAGCAACAACAATTAAGGAGATCCAAGTCTCCGCTAATGGTCTGATTCATGTTGAGAAATTGAAGGACTTTATCATGGAGGCTATCAAAGATAAACCTGAGTCATCGTCCAAATTATCTCTCACATATGCAAAGTTGTATACGCAAAGAATTGATAACTTGAAGATGCATGCTGGTTATCAACCTCCTAAGTAGCAACAATTTAATGGCAAGCGAAATCAGAAACAACATGTAGCGCACTTTGTTGAAACTTGCAACAATGCTGGAATGTACGGTGATTATCTTGTCAAGTAGTTTGTTCGATCTCTGAAAGGTAATGCATTTGATTGGTACAGAGATCTCTAACCTGGATCCATCGATAGTTGGGAGCAGTTAGATCATAAGTTTCTTAAATGTTTCTATAGCACATGACGCATCGTAAGCATGATTGAACTTACAAACGCTCATCAACAAAAGGATAAGCTAGTTATTGACTTCATCAATCGCTGGAAGAGCTTAAGCCTCAACTGCAAAGATCGCCTTAGTGAAACTTCTGGCATCGAAATGTGCATTCAGGGCATGCATTGGGGTCGTCGCTATATCTTACAAGGCATAAAGCCCAAAACATTCGAAGAACTAGCAACTCGTGTACATGATATGGAATGGAGTACGAGTATAAGTGGATATCAAAAGTTTCATGGCTTTGAGTCTAATTATGAAATAGAAGCAGAGGATGTTGAGAATGGGGGAAAGTATTCATCCGAAGATGAAACTGAAGAGTCCATGCAAGTTATAATGCTCCTCTACTCACGAGCCTAAACTGCAAGTTATAATGCTCCTCAACGCACGAGCCTAAACTGAAAGTTATAATGCTCCTCAACGCACAAGCCTAAACTGCAAGTTTTAATTCTCCTCAACGCACGAGCCTAAACTGAAAGTTATAATGCTCCTTAACGCACGAGCCTAAACTGCAAGTTTTAATGATATTCAACGCACGAGCCTAAACTTCAAGTTATAATGCTCCTCAATGCACGAGCCTAAACTGCAAGTTATGATGCTCCTCAACGCACGAGCCTAAACTGCAAGTTATGATGCTCCTCAACGCACGAGCCTAAACTGCAAGTTATAATGCTTCTTGTCACATGAACCCATATTGTATGTCACGAAACTCCCCAAATTTAAACTAAATCTTCAAGACATAAAGCTCTTCAAATTTGAGAAAAATGTTTCAAGTTGCAAACCTTTCAAATTCAAGGAAAGGGTTCAAGTTACAAAGCTCTTCATATTCGAGTAAATACTCAAGTCGAAAGTTCTTCAAAGTCGAGAAAAGACTTCAAGTCGCAAAGCTCAAACTAAACTTCAAGTTGCAAAGCTCTTCAACTTTGAGCTAAATTTTCAAGCCACGAACTCTTCAAATTCGAGTCGAACATCAAGTTGCAAAGCTCTTCAAAATTGAGCAAGCTGATACGTTTCAAAGCATTTCAAAACGTAAGCTAAATCTTCAAATTAATACTCTCCTAGACGCACGAGCCTAAATTGCATGTCATAAAGCTCTTAGAATTTTAGCTAAATCTTCAAATTACAATGCTCCTTGACGCATGAGCCTAAACTGCATGTTCTTACACTACTGGCCCCCATGAGTCTAAACCGTGTACAGCCCACAACAAAAAAAGTCTGCTAGGTTGAAAACCTCGAAAGAGTCGGCCTAGGAAAAAGTTAGGACATAAAAAGGAAAACAAAAGAAAAAGGAAATCACCTATTCTAAACTACGATATGACTTGATCCTCTTCACCGAGCTACGTAGGCATCTTAGAGTTTTATTCTGAGTTCAGTCGAATAAGTTCAAAAGATACATAACCCCCCAATCGTTGTCCGAATAAAGTACGATAGAGTGTAATTCATTCAATCAACACTTGAAAATCGAGCTGATATACCATTATTATGTCAAAATTTGGATCCCATTTGATTTAAAGGGGTCAACCCTCCATGGTAAATTGGTGTCTTCAATGGGACGATTTTAGAAGGATGCCAAGAATTTGCGCGGAAATCCGGGGTTCACTATGTCTTCATGTTCGCTAAATCTTTAAGTTTGTCAGTCTTCAAGTCGAAATATTTAAGCCTCCAAGTCTTCAAGTGGAAGTATTTGAGCCCTCAAAGTCTTCAAGTTGAAGCGTCAAAGTCCGCCGAATCTTCAAGTCCATCAAATCTTCAAGTTTGTCGATCTTCAAGTTGAAGTCTGCAAAGTCCGCCAATTTTCAAAGTTTTCCAAGTGTTCAAGTCGACATCGTCAGGTCCACGGAGTCTTCGAGTTGAAGCATTATAATTTTCCAATCTTAAGGTGGACATATGAGTCCCTTTTTTACCTTAAGTTGGCCTCTTCGTGGGTTTGTCCTTAAAAGGAAACTTTGTAACTTTCCAATCTTAAGGTGAACATATGAGTCCCTTTGCACCTTAAGTTGGCCTCTTCATGGGGTTTTCCTTGAGAGGAAACCATAACTTTCCAATGATAAGGTGTACATATAAGTCCCTTTGCACCTTAAGTTGGCCTCTTCGTGGGTTTGTCATTGAAAGGAACTATAACTTTCCAATCTTAAGGTGGACATATGAGTCCCTTTGCACCTTAAGTTGGCCTCTTCGTGGGTTTGTCATTGAAAGGAACTATAACTTTCCAATCTTAAGGTGGACATATGAGTCCCTTTGCACCTTAAGTTGGCCTCTTCGTGGGTTTTTCCTTAAAAGGAAACTATATTTTCCAATCTTAAGGTGGACATGTAAGTCTCTTGAGAGTAATCTCTCCGATAGTCGGGGCACATTGAGAGTAATCTCTCCGATAGTCGAGCCACATTGAGAGTAATCTCTCCGATAGTCGAGTCACATTGAGAGTAATCTCTCTGATAGCCGGGGCACATTGAGAGTAATCTCTCTTAGTCGGGCCACATTGAGATTAATCTCTCTGATAGTCGAACATATTGAGAGTAATATCTTTGATAGTCGAGCGATATTGAGAATAATCTCTCCGATATTCGGGCAAGGATGAATATTCGTCCCCTCACACCCTAAGATTGTCTTCATGATGCATGGATCATCTCGTTAAACATATCCTTCTCGTTTGACCTTTAAAAAAATAGGACAATAAAGAAAACACAAATGGAGAAAAAAAATGGAAGGAAAATACCTCGGCGCTATGTTTCTTGCGAGTCGCAAACTCCAATTTTGATGCTGATTAAGAAAAGACATGCAGCTATTTATAACTTTTGAAAGACTACTATTCAACGATTTATTTCGATGTGGGATTGCGTGTTATAATCATCTAAAGAGATTAGACTAATAACAGGAGTCGGCATTGTCAGAGTCGAAATAGAACTCAAAAATCATGGCTTTGCCAAGTTAGATTCATATATATGGGAACAACATATATGATCCTATCTTCTTCCTCATGGGATTCTTTTAGGAGTATACCATGCTAATTAAAATACAAATGGTGCGGATGGTAGGCAAATCAAATCTAAGAATCCAATGCCTACGTAAGATTTCTTTTCTAACAAGGTCAAAATGGAATCCTTGGTAATATTGGATTCAAGTTCCAAGAATGCTATGCCTATGCAGCTTAGTGTTATTTCTATACAAATTTGAATTGACAAAGGAATAAATTGCGGAATAATTTTTATTTGATCTGGACTCCAAATTCATTGCTCAACTAATACTCCGAGCCTTGTCTTTTGAGATCGACACATTTATATTTTGACAAATCTTGAAGTAGGGGATATTTGTAGACATATGAATTTTATTAAAATTATATTCATAAAATAATTTGAATTTTATTGGTCTAAGTAAATATTATGGGCTAATATAATATAATTATATATATAAGTCCAATATATATGGGTTAAATAAATAAGTCTTAATCCATTGGGCTAGCCCATTTAATTGGGCTACAAGTAATGAGCCCACCTCGTTAAGCCCAAGATGTCATCTTCCTAGAGGTCAGTGTGGTGCCACATGTCATATGACGTGGCACGCCAAGTCAAACAAAAGAGCCAATAAGATTGTGCCACGTGTCAAAATGACAAGGCATGCCAAGCCAAATTAAAAGGCCAATAAAATCGCACCACGTGTGCAAGTGACATGTTCTGGCCAATCAAATACAGTCTTGTCACACTTCAATTTGATTGGCCGAAAAGAGTTTGTTCTTATCATAACTCTTCCCTTCCATAACTATAAATAGGGGGTCTTCATAACCCAGAAAAGACACAAGAAGTTACAACAAGAAGCAAGAGAGAGCTTGTGGATCAAACGTGGCATTCTCTACAAGTGTCAAGCTTCAAGCAATGAAGTTCAAGTTCAAGAAATCAAGTTCAAGTTCAAGAACGAAGAACAAATCAAGTTCAAGTTCAATAACGAAGAACAAATCAAGTTCAAGCTCAATAACGACGAACAAAATAAGATTCAAGGAGTACAAGTTCAAATCAAAGTTCGTGCTAGTTGAATTGAAGATCATCGTTTGTGACAACAAATATAGATTCAGGATCAAGCTCAAAGGCCCTTGAATTTATTTACTATTGAAGAAAAGAATCAGAAGATTCATAGAGATTGTGCACTCGAATATTTGAAATAAAATACTATGATTGTTGCAATATTTTTCGGTCTTGATTTTATTTTCTCGAGGCAAATTTATTGTCTACAGTATGCACAAGATATAAATATACATTGATATATAGAGATATATAAAATACACATACACAAAAAGAGAAAGGCTAAATTGTGTTCGATATCATGAAACATATAAATTTTTGGTAGGATCTCACGGTTTTGTATAGAAAATCCAACTTCTAATTGAGAGGGAAAAAAATAAGAACTTTCCGAGATATTTAGATAATAAATTGGTTGTTCTATAACTAGTTATTACGTAATAAAAAGAAGTAATTAAGAACTAACTACGAATGTGTTGTAGACAAGAGTTGGAAGGATCTAAGGTTTTGATTTCTCCTATTGTCGGAATCTTTTCTGTTACGTTTGCTATAAATTTGTCTAAGTCTTCTCTATCGATCATGAGCATTCTAAATGTCGTAACTCTATCCCGAGTAATTACGACAATATACTAGACATATTCTCCCGAATTACGCTAGCTAACTTTAATTACAGCTCACTTAGATCGCACCTAAGGTTTTGTTATCCCCAATCCCACTTTTAAACCCTTCATTATTGATCCCTCATATATGTCGGGAGTGATGTTGTTCAACAACGACCTAAATATGCACTCCCTCCCGAGTAATACATACTAAATAGGCATAGCCAATTGAGGGCCCTTTCAATCAACATCAATAAATATATAGTTGAACAAATAGAGAGAAAAATAAGGCAAATCTATATTAACGTAACGAGAAAATTATCCTTCAACAGATTCCATCAAAACCCTAAATTAGGAGTTTAGCTCATCATGCTCATAGTAATCAAATCCAAAATAAATTGCATAATTAAATTACAGAGTAAGGAATAAGGGATGTAAAGTCAATATTTTGAACTCCCGAGTAGTGTTCCACGATCTCCTCTTGTCTCCAATGGTAAAAGTCCTTCAAAGTTGTGTTTTTTGGTCTATTTATATGTTTGGGACAAGCCCTAAACGTGTAGGTTAACTTCTAGTCAAACCAGGAAACACTTAAAACCTTCACTCGAACTGGGCTTGGATTTAGGCCTGACGCCGCCTGGATAACGCCAGCCTAGGCCTGGCTTTAATTTGGCCTCGCCTGGTCTGGCCTGGCTTTAAGCTGGCCTCGCCAAACTAAAGCCTGGCCGAGCTGGCTTTTTCCTGGCTTCTCCTTTTCAACATTTTCAAGCGCACTTTCGACGTTTAAGCATCCATTTAGCTCGACTTCCATCTCCAATTCACCTACACATAAAATAGACTCCATTACACTCAAACAAAGTGTATTATTATCATTAAAGCACGTAAATGCAAGGCACATAATGCGTTAAACCATGAATTATAGCCACACATCAATACCCCACACTTAAAAATTTGCTCGTCCTCGAGCATTAAACTACACTCACGAACACAACTTATTAAGCAAATCCCTTAACTCGTTATACCAAGAAATTTTAAAATAGTTTAAGCACAAAGGTGTGATATCCTCGCCTCAATAATCGACTCACAAATACCATGCTTTATTCACAATTCACTAACTACTCTAACATAGAGGTCAACAACATTACCTTTCCTTTATGAATCATGTGCCCTCACCAAATCAAAGAGCCAGTTCCACACACAATGAATTTTTAAGATCATAGAAACTCAAGATAGACAAAATTCGCTCGCTCTCAGAAATAACATTCATATGCCACAAATGATGTATCATAGGCTTGCCCGTAGTGTAATACTCTACTAATCGAGTTCATTTAGTCTAAGATCAATTAGGACTTTCATTGGTTGTAATGTAGGTTGCGGGTCGGGTAGGATACATTTGGAATGAGTGACTACACCTCCCTTAAGCACTTTAATACAAACACTTTAACCTTCAAGCCCATACTTATGTCAAACCAAACATTCCACCTTTACTTCAATTTATTCCACCCCATATTTTTTGAAGCACACATATATCACTAGCCACCATCATCAATGCTTATTTTTCATACAATATACTATTGTCATATTTTTTTTCTTCTTTTCTATTTTTTTCAGGTGGCTTCGATTGACAACCCTTTTTTTTTTTCTTAATGCACCTTTCTCCTTATTTCAATTGTTCCACTCAAAAGCCAACCCACCACCCCACACTTTAACTTTTTTCATAATTCATCACAATTCAAGTGCTTACGAGAGGTAACAAGGTTCAAATATATGATCGATTCAAACAAAGGGTATGGCTTGTAATGTGGTTACCAAAGAAACAGGATTTTAGGCTCAACGTGATTAACTACGATACATAACATTTAGGTGGGTAAACTTTATATATCTGTCTCAACAAAGAAACGCCTATATCACTTCCTAGACTGAACAATACTACTAATCGCTTCGCACACACACAGGGTAAGTTATATACATCAAATGCAATGCATAGAATACATACAAAATCTCACACAGACATGGCACATCATTCACTCAGGCTTGGTTTCATTGCGACACTCCAGTCAAAGCAGTTAAGCAAACTTGAGAATCTACATTTTCAAGTACGTATGCTGGAGTCAAAAACTGAGCCTAAGTGTCACAACTGAGTACTAACTATTCTCAAGGCATCACAAAGTTCAGAGATATTGATGTGATTAATTTCTTAGCCCCGTAATTCCTACTCCTAAAAATTAAAAACTACCTACACCCGGTTCAATTAAAAACTCTTGGAAAAGAACCGCGGTCCAAAGAAAAACCAAGGGGGAATTACTACATTACCTAAAATAAAAATCTTTTTGGTATTTTCTTTAGACTTACTTCTCTCAAGAAAACTGTCTAGGAGATCCATCGTCGGGAAGAGTCCACATATTTCTTTTTTTTTAATATCAATCTGCCTAAACTAAGAAATTTTACCTAAAACCAAAAGACTAATAGAAAAAGCTTCAAAACTAAAAGAAAATTTACTAACACGAAAAGCTAATACTACAAACAAGAAAGCACACTAATGATAAAAATAAAAACGCAACAAACCACAACAAATATTTACCACACCCCATACTTAAATCATGCAATGTCCTCAGTGCATCACAGATAGACAAAACAAGAAGTAAAAATAGGGTGCAAGAAACTCCCTGATCAAGAAGCGTCGTCATCCTCTGACGCTCTCCAATCCTCATCATGTTCATCTTCTCCATCATCTTCATCATCCGAATCCATCGACTCCGCATCATACTGCTCTAGTGTGTTGTTATCCTCGTCATCAGGGAGTCTGTATCCCTCTCCTACACCAATCAACTACTGAGCATGAGAATTAAGCGAGTATCACTGCTCCAATTCATTCCTCTCATCAACTGTAGCCGGGCGACCCCTTATACGCAACTGCAAATCCATCATCCCATAAAGATGGGCCATGAAATTGTCATCCCGCGCATTGCGCTCAGCACTGGTCAATGAAGATGTACCAGCCTCATCTTTCAGTCGCATGTTTGTGATGTCAGTTTGTCTGATGAGCTAATCAATAGTATGGTCAAAGTCAGGCTCTACCTCAACCTCCTCATGCAGTAGGAACCGATTCAGGAAATTAGGGAAATGTATTCAATCAATTCTTTTACTTGTTCTCACTGACGCCATTTGATAACGGATCAGATAAACCACATTAACCCTCTGCCCAGTCATAAGGAATTATAGTACACAATTTCTCTCACGGCTGATCAAGGTGTCATGGTTGCACGGTAGTATCCGTGTATTTATCAACTTAAGCCACACCTGAGCCTCAACTTTCATCTTCTTTTTGGGGAACCTCTTGTGACGATTAGCGACCTTGTCCCGAACCCATGCAATAGTAGAGTCGACCCCACAAAGTGTGTGCCTCGATTATCTATAGGTAGGCTTGAGGATGAATTGATCTAATGGCTCCACAGGAACATTTGGAGCACCTAGAAAATCACATATAGCCTTGGCCGAAAAATCTATCAAGCACTCACGGATTGGCACCAACTATTCTGTGTCTTTTGGGTAAAACCCCGCATAGAACTCCCTGACTAAGTTGAGGTTGATATCCCCTGTGTTCTTAAAAATCGCTGGATATTTTACTTTCACACTCTGTTCCTGAATAGCTCCCTATGGATGGATATGTTTGGGCCTGCAGCGTTTATACCAATCCCTTGTGTGTGCAGGTATGTTGTTGATGTCGAATTCCTGCCGGCCTTGGGGATGTTGTCTCATGGCTGCCACAACTGCCACCGCCTCTACACCAGTCATACTAGAAGTGGCTTCTCCCCCTTTTCTTTTCTTAGGAGGTGGTGGGGGATTGCTTTGGCCTTAGCTTGGGACGTGGAAGTGGCCTTTCCTTTGCAGGATTCGTTTCTATGAGGCATTGTCTTTCCTGCAATAAAGAGCATCATTTAAATACGTCACATTACACACTACACACATAATCTTTCCCACTTTGTCGAGGTTACTCAGACTTCACCTAAGATTTTTTTTCTTAACATTTGAATCATAACCTCAACACATGGGCTTCCCTTGAGGCGCCCCACACTTAAGATTTTAATGTGGTGCGCGATTACATGACACTAGTGTTTTATCCCGGAGACTCGGGCTCCAAAAGGGACTCGGAATGCCATTGAGGCATTTCATCAAACACTTGGCAAACATTAGTGCCATGGGACTTCGTATGGAATTGAGGGAATGCCTCATCCTCCCAAATCGTTTGGGGGTACCATATTACCACATCATTTCAAAATTTCAGTACCATTCCTAAGGGTATTAGGGGATTGGGGCACACAAACACAATATGAACATGAAAGATATAATACCCATGAAGAAAAACCATCTCTTATTACCTATACCCAATTCGAAATTACAAAAGGGAAGAGATAAAATCATACCTTTGAAGCTTTGTGAGGAGTAGACTGCTTGAGAGTTCAGATGAATATGAAAGACTAGCAGAATTAGGCTCGACCTCAATGTGGTGTTAATGTGATGGTGATTATGTGTTAGTGAGCAAGCAATTTGTGTAATGTATGTGTGTTGTGGTGAAATTCTATGTAGAACTTGATGTGTTTTGGTGTGAGTGTGGGTAGGGTTTGCTTGAGAGTGTTTTCTATGTGTGAGAGTGGGTGTGTGAGGTTTAATTCGACCAAAATGAGGAGAAAGACTTAAAGGGCCGAAATTCCTTACCTGGCGTTGGCCAGGCGTCGCCAGCCTAAGGCGATGGTGAGAAGAGAAATGAGAGAGGTTAGTTGGTGAAAACCCGCAAAGGGCACCACTGATCGAAAAGGATAATGGGTCACTAACATGGATACAACCTGGGGCAAGGTTTCTCGATCTCGGGGTAATAGTTGTGATAAATTTCTGAGAGTTAGACGGCTTGCGCAGATCGGGCATCCAGTCTAAGAAGCATGTCATGTTCATTGAAGGCCTCATACACTCCATATAAGTCCTTCTTTCCTTTCCCCGAAAGGGATATTTCTTGTCAAAATTCATCGTCCCCATTCCTTTTTTATTTTTCTTTCAATCCTTTTTGGTCTAACTCTGTTCCTAAAGTAAGACAAAAAAAAGGATGGCAAAAATGATTTACAGGGCTCTCATTTGGCATGGGCTAATAAGCAAAAAGGCACCCAGCCTCGTCAGGGGCATCGACTCGATCTCGACTGGCCACGATGGCCGATGCTTCAAACTCAAAACCCTTGAAAGAATAAAATCAAATTGAAGTGCCTATAAAGGCAAATGAAGTTGAAAGGTTGAGTCCCGTGTGGCTGACCATCTCGGCGAAGTTTGAAAAGCCAAAATACTCCAAATGCTCTAAAGTTAAAGTTGAGGAAAATGAAAGGCCAGATAAAGGCAAAATAAATTCGGAAAGGTTAAGTCCCACGCGATAAAACGTTGTAACCAAAGTGGAGGAGCCAAAATTTCCCCAATGCTCCGAAAGTCCAAACGGAAAACAGAAGAAAAGAAAAACAAATCAGAACTGAAGGAACTACAAAGGCAAAACAAAGTAAAAATTGTTGGGCCCCACGTGACCGATCTCCATGGTGAAATATGGAAAGCCAAGGTCCCCGGGTTAGAGATGAAACCCAATCCCCAGCAAGAAATCAAGCGGTTGAGATCTTCGTCAAAAGGGCGAGTCAAGATCAAGCAAGTTGAAAAATCAAGGCCGCAAAACCAACCATCATTTCAAACTGACAATTGTTCTTTGTTGTTTGAAGGGAACAGGGGTAACTCAAAAGCAACCTCGCAAGAAGCCGGTGCAACCCAAGAAGAAATTGCGCAAGGGCTAGAAGTGGCTCTGCAACGACAACTCCAAAAGGGAAGTTTCCTCTAAAATCTTTTTCCCGCTTTCACTCATTCTCTGAAAATAATCAAAATAAGAAGAAGAAATGATGTTGAAAACAATATGAACCTAAAGTAGTATAGGGCCTCCAATCCCTAGCCAAATCTGTTCCAACCTGGGATATTTCATTCCTTAGTTGATGCCAACATAGGGTCTCAATCCCTAGTTGATGCCGGCATAACCCGATGACTTTTCCAACTTAGGATCTCAATCCCTAGTTGATGCTGGCATAACCCGTTCTTACAACATAGGGTCTCATTCCCTAGTAGACGCCAGCATAACCTGGTGATCTTTTTCTTGTCAACATCATAACTTGTTGATCCTTTCCAGACGCCAGCATAACCTGGTGATCTTTTCTTGACAACAACATAACTTGTTGATCCTTCCTAGATGCCAGCATAATCTGCCGATCTTTTTCTTGACAACAGCATAACCTGTTGATCCTTCCCAGACGCCAGCATAACATGGTGATATTTTTTGGACAACAGCATAACCTGTTGATCCTTCCCAGACGCCAACATAACCTGGTGATCTTTTCTGGACAACAACATAACCTGTTGATCCTTCCCAAACACCAGCATAACCGAGTGATCTTTTTCTTGACAACAGCATAACCTGTTGATCCTTCCCAGACTCCAGCATAACATGTTGATCTTTTCTGGACAACAGCATAACCTGTTTATCCTTCCCAGACGCCAGCATAACCTAGTGATCTTTTATGGACACAAGCATAACTTGTTGGTCCTTCCCAGACACCAGCATAACCTGTTGATCCTTATCCTGACAACAACATAACTTGTTGATCCTTTCTTGATGCCAGCATAACCTGGTGATCCTTTTCCTGACAACAGCACAACCTGTTGATCCTTTCCTGACGCCAGCATAACCTGGTGATCCTTTTCCTGATGCCGGCATAACCTGGTGATCCTTTTCATGACGACAACATAACCTGTCGATCTTTTCCAACATAGGGTCTCCAACCCCTAGTTGATTTTAATTTTAGACATAGGGTATCCACTCTCTAGTCTGCATTCACTCTGGGTACACCATTACCGACCTTTCAGTGCATTCAATAATAAAGTAGTATAGATTTTATTACAATAACTCACGAAACTTTCCTAGTGAAAACTGGGGTAGAAAATTTCGTTCGTTTGTTCTTGATTTTGCGCGGATTACAATTTAGGACAATGGATTTGAGACAACCAGAAGAAGAAGTTTTGATCCATAATAAAAGAAAAGAAGAAAAGAGAAGGCCAAACCTAAAGTATGGAAATGGAGAAGACGTGGAATGCTCAGGACGAGATTAGAGTCATCCATTCTGCCTTTATCCAGACTACGAGAAGATGAAACTAGTATCTGCGGCTAACAAGCGTCAAGATCCAGGTCAGAGTCTGCAAAATCCACGACTCAAGACCAATCATTAGAGTGTCGGATAGGGATCTTGTAACTAGTAGTTGATAGGCTTAGTTAGTCTTTTTCATTTTGTTACTTTGGTGTAATAAGGAGTTCAACAACAATAACAGCAGCAACAGCCACAGTGAAATCACAGTTACCCCGTAGTCCCATCTACCACAACTCCCAGAACTATACTGACCTGATTCCTTTATAGCCAAGGATTTGTAGGCAACCTTTGAAGCAAGGTTCGGTCAAACTTTTCAAAAGTGATTCGCATGGAGTATTTTAACGGGTAAAAGTTGTTCATAAATGCTCACTTTGTCTTTGCCCGAAAATTCTTCGTGTTTTCGAGTAAAGAGGGGCAGCTGTGAGCATGTAATTTTTCACCTACTAAATACTCCTACAAAAGTTTGATAAATAAATTAATTTTATAGATTTTGTGTGATTTCAGTATTTATTTTTGAATTATTTGCATTGTATGATCATAATTCATCTTTTAAAAATATAAAATAATAACAAAAATATTTTAAAACTTTTATTATCTTGCATAATTAGGTTTTTAAGTTAATATAATACTTAGTCGCCTAATTTAATCACTTTTATTAGGAAAATTACAAAATTTATTCTTTAAGTAATTATGAGTATTAAATTAATGGTTTCACTTTTAATTAACTCATTAGTTAAATTATAATTAGATGAAATTGTTTAAACTAATAAATATATTTTAGAATATTAATCGCCTGCCAGCGGCGGAACAACCCCAAACCACCCCAAAATTTTACCAGACATTCCCCTCCTCACCCTCAACCTAAATATATCAGCCTTTTCCCCAAAAACTCTCCCAAAATCCACCAATTTTAGATCTAAAATTCGGAAACCCTAAAAAATCAACCCCGGTCGAATTTGAGCAAACTAAAGGCTCAAACCTACATGAGTCAATTGCTATTTACAAGAGCAATTGATTCATGTGGGTTTGGCTAGTTTCCAAACCTTGCCGGAATCCGGCCAAAGTCCGACGATCCAACCTTTTTCCGGCCAAACTTTTCCTATTAGTTGGTATCTCTTAAAACTTTATTTTTCTTTTTATTTGTTTGAATATGATTCCGAATATGTTTGCTTATATTTAGTCTTAGGTTTTTTTTTACTTGCTGATCAATTAGCTTACTGTCTCATATGTTTGTCTCGTTTTTATTAAATACTATTTTATATTGAATTATAGGTTTGTTTGTTGTTTGCATAACTCGATCGTTTTAGGATTTTATTGTTAGGTTTCCAATTTTCTTTGATTGTTTCCTCTTGTAAAATAGTTTATGTGTGTTAGATAACTTAAGTCTACCTTAGTTTTAATTCTGCATGTGTTGGGTTTATTTAAAATAGTAAGTTAGGTTAACCTTAATTGCCTAGTCCTGATTTGATTAGCTTAGGTTTTCACCTGCCTATCCTGATCTGGTCATTCCTGTTTTAGTTAGTTTATAAGCTAACCTATGATTGTGCAACCTAGCTGGTTGAGATTCTGAGTTTTAGGATTTTATTTTTTCTCTTTACCTTGTTCCTAGCCTATTGTTTTCTCTTTTTAAGTAGATTAACCACTAATCTAGGATTGTTAGTCAAATCCCTTTGTTAGCCTAATCACATGTTTAGGGTTATAAGAATTAGTAACCTAGCTCTTTGATTCTAATGACTAACTCTGAAACTATTAACCCTGGCCTAATTGATTCATCTTAATGGTTAAGTAATAACATTCTGATTTTTACATAATTGGCTAACTTAGGCTCATGTTCTTAAAATAGATAACTGACTCCTAATTTAAGATAATTAACTAAGTCTAATTACTCAACCAATTGCACATAGTAAGATCATTTGAATTAGCTAGTTTAAATCCTAAAAATAATTCACTTAGTTTCAATTGCTTAGGTTTGTTTCAAATCACTATTGAAGAAGTTTAGTTTCCAGCTTCTTCATTAGTGTTTGCTATTAAGCTTAGTCTCTTAATTAGGTCAAATTAGTCAACTTTAATAAGTAACTTAACCTTTAACACTAAGGGATAATTTTAAGGGGTATTTCAGGGTAGTTTAGGAACTTTAAGTGAAAAATCTTGGCTGTAACAGCCCAAGAAACTTCTAGAATAAACATAAAATAAGAAATTGCTGAATCAGATTTTTTAAGGTAAAAACAGTAATTTTCAGCGGGTAAAAAGAGTTGTAAAATAAGAGAACCTTCTAGAAATGGTACAGTTGTCCTCGTTGTTACAAAGATGCTGAAAATAGGATAGGGACAACTGTATTTATACTATTTTCATATTATAAAGGATAAGGAATATTCGTAATATATGCCCTTCCTAGGAAGCCTATATATAGGCTATACTACATTCTGAAAAAGGGGAGAATTACACGGATTTACAGAAAATACACACACAAGATAAGCAACAAAAAAAACTCTATGAAATACTGCTCTAAAAACACAGTTTAGAGAAGGATTCGGTCTGGTATTTACACAAACACACAGTAGAAAAATCATGTTTTGAAGAATACATCACTATTCTAAAAAATATAGAAAAACACTGAAAAATACCAAAAATGGAAGGCAAGAACATTCTGAAGATTAGTTTTCTTTTGACTGTTTTTTTCTGGAAAAAGCTGGTATCTTTGCTGATTTTCTTCTAAAAGATTCTGGTTTATTCGAGCTATCATTTCTGGGTATTCTTGTACTGTTGGTTGCTGCTTTTGTTGCGGTGTTGGTGTTGCTGATTAAGCTCAAACTTTTCCTATTTCTGACTTTTATTTGGTTAGTTTTGTTGCTGTTGTTTTCACTTTTAAGGTATGTAACAACTTTTTGCCTTAAATAGAATTTCTTGGGCTCCAAAGTCTATGTTTGATTGGTGTTGAAATCTGTTCTGGTTGTCTGATTTTCCTGTTATTTTTAAAGTCATGAAGATGTGAATTTTGGGTTGATTAGTGCCAATGGATCATGTGTTTGTGTTATCTTGAATTTCTGTTAGTTCTGGTCATGAAATCTGAATTATTGTTGTTATACATGTTCAATATTTCTTCATGACTATGCTTGTTTGTTAAATCTGTATGTATACATACTTATAAATTATAATTGAGGCCATAAGAACTTCACCTTTAAAACGGCATTAAAGGAAGTGAATCTGACCCTCCAATGGTCAGATTCACTACATAATAATGCACAAATCTTTACTTTGGTTGTTAGAAAATTAGTATTAAGGCTGCACGTATTTGATTTAGTCGCTGATTCAGGTTGAACTAGCATTAGTCCAGGGATTCCATTTAGCTTAGGGCCTTTTACTTTCATGTTTGATAGAAACAAAAATTACGTTTCTATATTCTTATGACTATGTAAAAATTTCTATCCTTGTAAAATAACGATATCTTTTCCTCTTTTTCTTTCTTCTGGACTACTGTAATGGACTGTGTAACCTTATTATTTTCAATAATTTCGATTCCTGTTTTAAATTAGATATAAAAATTGGGTCAGACTTGTAAAAGTGGCCTAAGCCTGAACAAGTCTGAACCCAGGTCATTGGGCATGGGGGTATAAAGTCCTAAACTATTCTATTAATATTGTTGTTAGAAAATTTATTTTTGATTCTCCAAAATTCAATTTCAGCCTATATGTACTTTGAGTCCACTGGACTCTATGACCACCCGGCCAGTCAGGCCTTGTCTTGAGTTAAACTAAGATATCCTTACCATATTGACCGTGAGTCTTGGTTTAACCAAATACAGCTTTCATATTACTTAAGAGAAAGATGTTTAAACTTGTTAGACGTTTTTACTATCATCTATGACCTTAACCCGAATCATGTTTCATGGGACTCGATCTCGCAATAATGTGCTGAACGCCTATTTATGGTCTTTTATTCTGTTCATTTATTTAATTAGCTTGTAATAGTCAAACTATATACCCATGCTATAACATTTATCCATATGCAAAAAATTTACAAGCGATTTTATTTTGTACACTTTGATTTCTTTATATAGTATTTTTTCTAGCTGGTCTGTTTACCTTTCCTCTTCACAATAGCTAAAAATAGGCTGGCCCAGTATGCTAATCACGAAACTGGGCCAGATTTAGCAATGGCCCAAATCCTCATTTTTAGACTAGCAAACTTAGCCTTAGAAGACCTTAAAATTTTTTATACTTTGTAGTCAAAAAATACCTCTTCCACTCTTGGACTAGTATTACAAATCACTTAGGAAAAACAAAGAACTTATGAAAACAATAGTTTGCTTCAGATATGCAATTAAAGCATGGTGACCATAGTCATGATTACGTAATCCACATTCGAGTTTGCATTTTATGCTACTCGGCTACAACTACAAACACTAATTAAAATCAACACGTTGTAAATTGCGGGTGCATTTCATGTGGCGCGTTTACAACATGTCCAAAATGACAAGTGCACGCCATCGTGACTTGTTTCAGAATAATCCATAAAATATTAAAAGTGGCTGAAAGGAAAAAAGGCTAAAATGCACGATAGTTATAAAACATGTAAATAATTAGATAATTAGGCCTAATATTAATAGTTAAGCGACCGTGCTAGAACCACGGGATTCGGGAGTGCCTAACACCTTCTCCCAAGTTAACAGAATTCCTTACCCGGACTTTTGGTTCGCAAAATTTTTAAACAGAGTCAAAATTTCCTCGATTTGGGATTTTAAAACAAATAAATGGTGTCCTGGAACACCGTAAAAATTCAGGGTGGCGACTCTGGAAATAAACAAATATCCCAAAATCGATTATGTCACTTAAATTGGAAAAACTCCCTTATCCCACACCTATCGGGAAAAATTAGGTGTGACGGTAGGGAGTTTCCACTTTGTGGCGTACATCGTACTTCTCCAGAAATTTCTCAAAGGCTCGATTACAGAAATGAGAAATAGATGCAAACTCGAATGTGGATTACGTAATCATTGACCCATAGATGTGCATCCTTAAATACAGTTGGCCAGTAGAAACCTGCTTCTAGCACTTTCGCGGCTGTCCTGACTCCTCAAAAATGTCCAGCATATGCCGATGCGTGACATGCCTGCAAAACAGAAGATTGATCTATCTCGGGGACGCACCTCCGGATCATATTGCCAAAACAAATCTGAAACAGATAAGGTTCATCCTAGTAATACATGCGGCAATCACGGTAAAACGTTTTCTTTTGCATAGAGGAAAGGTCATAGGGAACTATACCGCTTTCCAGGTAGTTTGCAATGTCTGCATACCATGGCACTTCCTCAAGGCTTGTGACGAGTAGCTGCTCGTCTAGAAAGGTTTCCAGAATCTCGTCTACCTCAACTGCTTTTTCAGCTCCTTCTGGTCGCGATAAGTAATCAACGGCTTGATTTTCCGTGTCCTTTCGATCACAAATTTCCAAGTCGAACTCTTGTAGCAGCAGCACCCAACGTATCAGGCGCGGTTTTGACTCTTTCTTTTCGATCAGGTACCTGAGAGCAGCATGATCAGTGTCACGACCCCAAATCCTAACAAGCCGTGATGGCTCCTATCATGAAATTAGGCTAGCCGACCATCACTTTACTACGCTTTTGTTCAATCATGACAGTTCACAATTAGATAATCAGCAAGCAACCATAGCATAAATAATATAAATAAGTCTTAGCGTCCCCATAATATTCTAAACCACCTCCCAAGAACTGGAGTCAATAGCCATGAGCATCTAAGAATAGATAAATCTAACTCTGCTAAAACTATAATATATATATCTCTGAATCAAATACTAAAACTAAATAAGGAAGGGAAATGGAGAAGCTGTGGACGCTGGACAGCTACCTCGAAATCCCGTAAATGCTGCTACCGAACCTGCGTCAGCTACTGCTGCGAACTAGTACCTGGATCTGTGCACAGAGGCACAGGGAGTCTTTATGAGTACGCCAACTCAGTAGTAATGAAAAGAAATCACAGTCTGAGAAATATAAAGCACACAAACAAATACACCATTCACAACAGCCAGTAAAAACATCAAGTCACCAAGTAGTATTTGGCAATTTTATAAGTTCAAAAACCAGTTCCAAAATCCTTCGAAAACAAGTAAATATCAATATATCTCAGTGAAATCCTCAGTAAAACTCAGTTTGAAAACGAGGTAAATCATAGCTCGAAAACATAGTAAATCATCATAAAACTGCCTCTCAGGACAAAATCATTTATTGCAACAGTTGCCCCTCAGGCATTCCCTCAATCACTCAGTATAGATCATCACTCAGCATCAATCATCACTCAATATTAATCATCACTCAATATCAGCCCCGCGGGCAATCATCATCACTCATTCGGTATCGGCGCTCACTAGGGGTGTGTTGCAGACTCCGGAGGGGCTCCTACAGCCAAGCGCAATAATAACATAAGGCCTGGAAGCCTTCTCATCTCTCTCATGAGGCCTGGAAGCCTCCTCACATCACTCATAAGGCCTGGAAGCCTCCTCACCTCTCTCATAAGGCCTGGAAGCCTCCTCACATCAGTCATAAGGCCTGAAAGCCTCCTCACATCACTCAGTCAGACACATTCAATTAGCCCTAAGGCCATAAACAAACCTGGTTCTTGACCCAAAACAATGTTTCATTTTTCAATAAATAGTATCAAAATATTCTGAGTGTCAAAACCATTTATCAGGAAAAGATTGAGTGTAGTTCACAACATATCAAGTGAGGANCGCAAACTATTCCGCGATGCTTTTGCCTTTCGAATCAACTTTCCAATGCTCCAAATCTACCAAGTTCAGATTTTTATCATCAATTTATGCTTAAGGAATGAATTCCAATCAAAAAATATCGATTTTTAACTCAAAATCCGAATTCGGTCAAAACCCGGACCCAGGGCCCACGTCTCGAAATCCGACGAAACTCGCAAAAATTCGAACACCCGTTCCGATATGAGTTCAACCATATAAAAATTATCGAATTCTGACATCGGATTGGCTTTCAAATCTTAAATTTATATTTTTGGAGAATTTGATTTAAAAAATCCGATTGTTCCTCAATAAATTCATGGATTTGCGATATAATTGAGTGGGGAATCATAATCTATAAAGAATTTAAGATAAAGAACACTTACCTCGTTCAAATTCGTGAAAACCCCTCAGAAAATCGCCCACACCGAGCTCCCCCAACTCTATTTTTGTTAAAAATGCCCAAAAACCCTCGTTTTATAGAGTTTTACGTTTTGGGCGCCACATGTGGCGCTGATTACAGTAGCAAAAAAAAAATCCCGGCGCCCAGCGCTACCTTGGGCGCTGGCGATGGAAATTGTTTTTCCTCGTCACGAAAATATGCATAACTCTCTCATACGATTTCCAAATTCGTCGATTCTTTTTGCTATGGATCCGAAATTTTGATACGGATCTAATGCTTCAATCAAAACTGAATTTGAAGCTCATTTTCTTAGTGTGGCACCACTTATTCTTGAAGTACAATGTCGAAATATTCTTGAAATGGCCAAGTTAAATTCCGTTAACCATCCGAAGTCGTCCCGAGGCCCTAGAGACCTCAACTAAATTTACCAACACATCCCATATGATCATTCAAACTTAGTCTCACTCTAGAAACACCAAAACTAACATCAAAACACCAAATTCACATCGGATTCAAGCCTAAGAACTTTGAAATTTCTAAAATTCACCAAAGATGCCGAAACTATCCAAAATAACATTACGAACCTGTTCCAACTGTAGGAATTCCATTCCGACCTCGATAGACTATTTTTCACTGCCGACCAAAAATTACCAAAAACTAACTTTCACCAATTCAAGCCTAATTCTACACCGAACATCACAAAATTATTCTGAACACACTCCTAAGTCCCACATAACCTAACGAAGCTATCCGAGCCATAAAATCCGCATTCTGATGTCGTTTACCAATAAGTCAACTCTCAGTTGACTTTTCTCATCTTAAGGCCATTCTTAGGCACTAAGTGCCTGAATTCTCATTTAACCATTCCGATTCCAAGCCTACCAACTCTAACACATTAATAACAGAATAACCAATCTATAATAAGTCAATAGCAACAATTATAATGCAGGTTTTACGTAATGACAGACCGGGTCGTTACAAGTATAGACAATTACCTTTGAGCCTATCAGGTACGATTTGAACTTGTCAAACACGAACACTACTGCCAGCATCTTCTTTTCAGTCACAGTGTAGTTCAGCTGGGCTCCACTCAATGTTCTGTAAATTGGGTGCATGATTTTATCTTTTTGTTGTCCTAGCACTGCTCCCACTGCATAGTCACTTGTGTCACACATTAGCTCGAATGATTGCTCCCAGTAGGGGGCAACAATGATAAGTGTTGTGACCAGTCTCTTCTTCAATTCCTCGAATGCTACCCTGCAATCATCAGAAAACACAAAAGGGTGATCTTTTTCTAGAAATTTACACAAAGGGTTAGCAATTTTGGAAAAGTCTTTTATGAATCTCCGGTAAAAATTGGCATGCCCGAGGAAACTTCTGATTGCTTTGACGGATGTGGGTGGTGGAAGTTTTGCTATCACATCAACTTTTGCGCGATCCACCTCAATGCCCTTGCTTGATACTAGGTGTCCCAAGACTATATCCTCTTGTACCATAAAATGGAACTTCTTCCAGTTTACCACCAGATTAAGCTCGATACACCTTTTCAACACTCTGGTCAAATTGATAAGGCAATCATCGAATGAATTTCCCACTATTGAGAAGTCATCCATGAAAACCTTCATTATGTCTTCTACCATGTCTGTGAATATGGCCATCATGCACCTTTGAAATGTGGCAGGTGCGTTGCACAGGCCAAATGGCATCCTCCAAAAAGCAAAAATTTCGTAAGGGCAGGTGAATGAAGTCTTCTCTGTTCTCTTGTGCAATGAAGATCTGATTGTACCCTGAGTACCCATACAGAAAACAAAAATGGGACCTCCCTGCCAGTCTGTCAAGCATCTGATCAGTGAATGAAAGTGGGAAGTGGTATTTCCGGTGGCCAAGTTTAGCTTCCTGTAATCCATACAAATTCGCCAGCCTGTGACGGTTGGTGTAGAGATTAGTTCATTCTTATCATTTCCACCACTGTCATTCCACCCTTCTTAGGAACACATTGCACTGGGCTAACCCAGTTGATGTCAGAGATGGGGAATATGAGTCCCGCATCTAACCACTTAATGATTTCTTTCTTCACCACTTCCTTCATATTTGGGTTCATCCTTCTTTGGTGTTCTCTTGAAGGTTTGTACCCATCTTCCAGTAGAATTTTATGCATACAGAAGGCCGGGTTGATCCACTTAATATCTTCCATGGTCCACCCTATTGTAGTCTTGCACTCTGTCAGCACCTGCAAAAGTTGTTGTGCCTGCACATCTAACAAACTAGATGAGATAATAACAAGTAATGTGGAGTTAGGTCCTAGGAATGCATACCTGATATGGGTGGGCAGTGGCTTTAGCTCCAACTTTGGTGGTTCTTCTATGGATGTCTTGGCTGGAGGAGTTTCCCTTTTCTCTAAGTGCAGAGGCTCAAATTCGAGGGGTCTCTTCCAAACACCTTTGCCTTCAAGAGCAAGTACTCATTGCGCCAATTCTTCACCACCAACCGCATCTAGTTTCATGAGACACGCAGCTAGAGGATCCTCAATGCTCAAGGTCTCATCATCCTCTTCCAAGATTACATCCACGACATCTATTAAAGAGCAATTGGCGAATTCACTTGGTCGCCTCATAGATTTCTGCACGTTGAATGTTATTTCCTCATCATTTAACCTCGTCTTGAGCTCTCCAGTTTTGCAGTCAATTAAAGCTTTTCCCGTGGCCAATAATGGCCTTACCAAAATCATGGGAATTTCTTCATCTACCCGACAATCCAGAATGACAAAATCTGCAGGGAACACAAATTTTCCTACCTGCACCAACACGTCATCAAGGATACCTGAAGGCCTCTTTACAGTTCTGTCAGCCAGCTGCAACAACATGGACGTGGGTCTAGCTCTTCCAATCCCAAGCCTTTTATAGATAGCCTGGGGCATAAGATTTATGCTTTCCCCCAAATCACATTGTGCCTTAGAAAAAGAAAAGTTACCTGTTGCATCATTGCCTCGAGTCTAGAAAACCCATCTCCTGTCTCCCACTATGTTGTTGTTGAGGTGGATGATAACCCTGCTATTGATTCTCGATGTTGTAGCCCTGTTGCCTTTGGTAAGGTGCCATATTACCTTGTGGTCGCATGGCCTCCATATTGCCATTATTATGTTGTTGTGGGGCTGGCCTATATTGCTGATTCTGACTACCTGGTCTTTGTCCCCCATAGTTGGACACATAGTTCATGTTTTTTGGATAGTGTTGGTGATCACCATCAGCATTCCACGGGCCACAAAATGGCTGACTAATGCAAGATGTACATAAGCCCCCATTGGTTGTATCCACTATGTGCACCTGTTGTTTCTGACCTGACTCTTCCACCTTTTTGGTGAGGATTCTCATTTGTGTCATCAGTGTGGCCATATTTTCAGCTATAGAATTGGCTGGATCTAAGGCCACTGAGTGGACCACTGGAGTGATTGGCGCGTTTCTGGTGGTCCATCCCAAATTATGTGCCATCTTGTCGAGCAGGATCTGACTTTATCTGAATGTTTTACTCAAGAATGCCCCACCAACTGAAGCATCAACATTAGCCTTCACGTTATCTTCCAGACCCATGTAAAACCTCTCCCCCAACATCTGCTCAGGAATACCATGGTGCGAACATACAACCAATATCCCTTTGAATCGTTCCCACATTTCTTGCAATATTTCTGTTGGTTTCTGTCTGAAGCTCAAGATCTCATCGATTTGCTGAGTAGTCATGTTGGGTGGATGAAATTGTTTCACAAATTGCCTGACTAATTCCTCCCAAGTAGTGATGGGATTTATGGGGAGTGAATTGAGCCAAGTCTGAGCTGCTCCTGTCACAGATAATGGAAACAACAATAGTTTTATTGCTTCCGGTGTCACGTTATGTTGTCTTTGTGTTTGGCAGATTGATAGAAAATTCTTCAAGTGCAGTTGAGGATCTTCAATGTATGACCCCGAGAATAGTCCCTTGTTTTGCAACAAGTGCAGTACGTTGTTTGTGATATGAAACGATTCAGCCTGTATCCGCGAGACTACAACCGCGGTGGCCAAGTTGTCTGTTGTGGGTTGTGCCCAATCATATAAAGCTGCCTCTTGCACAAGAGGAGCCACTACCTGCTCATTTGGGTCCTCCCCATTATCCCCATTATTTCTGTTGTTCACCAGATCTGCCATGTCTGGTTCAAGTTGTTCGGTTGAGTTTTGTTGTTGTTTTCTTTTCCGGTTTGCCTGATTCAAGGCCTTGAAAACTTTCTCAGGATATGATAACGCTTCAAACACTTCACCAGTTCTTGAGGAGTTTCTAGGCATGCACCTGTAACAACCAAGTTTGCAAACGTTAAAATTTCAATGTATTTGATTGGAAGTGAAGAAAGTTGACTACACTAAGAATTATTGCACTTCTTTTAACTGTAATTGATAACACCGTTAATTCCCCGACAGCGGCATCAAAATTTGATCATGCCCAACTATGCCTTATAAAAAGGAAAAAGCGGTCACTACAAATATATTCCGGTTAACAAGTTCGGAGTCGAATCCCACAGGGAATCAACGTATCAATCACAGCTATTAGACTCACACAATTTCGCGTAATCAACTTTCCAAGATATTTAGATAATAAATTGGTTGTTTGCTAACTAATTATTACGTAATAAAAAAGCAATAATTAAAAACTAACTACGAATGTGTTGTAGACAAGAGTTGGAAGGATCTAAGGTTTTGATTTCTTCTATTTTCGGAATCTTTTCCGTTACATTTGCTATAAATTTGCCTAAGTCTTCTCTATCGATCATGAGCATTATAACTGTCGTAACTCTATCCCGAGTAATTACAATAATATACTAGACATATTCTCCCGAATTACGCTAGCTAATTTAATTACAGCTCACTTAGATCGCACCCAAGGTTTCGTTATCCCCAATCCCACTTTTAAACCCTTCGTTATTGATCCCTCATATATGTCGGGAGTGATGTTGTTCAACAACGACCTAAATATGCACTCTCTCCCGAGTAATACATACTAAATAGGCATAGCTAATTGAGGGCCCTTTCAATCAACATCAATAAATATATAGTTGAACAAATAGAGAGAATACGAAGGCAAATCTATATTAACGTAACGAGAAAATTATTCTTCAATAAGTTCCATCAAAACCCTAGATTAGGAGTTTAGCTCCTCATGCTCATAATAATCAAATCCAAATATAAATTACATAATTAAATTACAGAGTAAGGAATAAGGGATGTAAAAATCAATGTTTTGAACTCCCGAGTAGTGTTCCACGATCTCCTCTTGTCTCCAATGGCAAAAGTCCTTCGAAGTTGTGTTTTTGGGTCTATTTATATGTTTGGGACAAGACCTAAACGTGTAGGTTAACTTCTAGTCAAACCGGGAAACACTTAAAACCTTCAAAACTCGGATTGGGCTTGGACTTAGGCCTGGCGCCGCCTGGATAACGCCAGCCTAGGCCTAGCTTTAAACTGGCCTCGCCAGGCTAAAGCCTGGTCGAGCTGGCTTTTGCCTGGCTTCTCCTTTTCACCATTTTCAAGCGCACTTTCGACGTTTAAGCACCCATTTAACTCGGCTTCCATCTCCAATTCACCTACACATAAAATAGACTCCATTACGCTCAAACAAAGTGTATTTTTATCATTAAAGCACGTAAAATGCAAGGCGCATAATGCATTAAACCATGAATTATAGCCGCACATCAATAAGTTTGTTAAGTGCTAAACTGACCGAATGCATATTCTACAAGACTATAACCAATGTTTACTATCTACTAGTATTTGTGTACGCGCTTTGCAATACTCCCCCGTTCGTTTTTACTTGTCCATTTTGGACTGTACACGTCCTTTAAGAAATAATAATTGTAGTATGTATTTTTCCGTATAACCCCTAATAATGATTGCATTTCAAAAGTCTTGGGAAACAATTTTAAAAATGAGTAATTAATGATAAGGGTAAAACATGAAAAAAAAAATTATTTTTCTCTTGATTTAGTATAGTGGACAAGTAAAAGTGAACGGAGGGAGTATATATAAGATGCACAAGTTATTGAAAATAGCAGTCAACGCTAAAATAAATGCAATACTTTCTTAAATGGTTGAAATTAATGTTACTATAGTGATATATTTATTGCATCCAATATATTCTAAACATACAAAGATACAACAACAACAACAACAACAACAAACTCAATATGGGCTCAGGAAGGGCAAGAAGAAGAAGAGGAAAGCAAGGAAGGAAGAGAAAAGAAAAAGGGAGAGATAAAAGATATGTAGTACCAAATAAATGTAATAAAAATGTAATAACAACAGAAAATACAATACCTGAGGCGAACAAAACCACATAACATAATAAAAATGTAAGAAAATTTGTAGTACAGAATCAACTAAACAAATTCTGACCCTCTGAGAAAGCAAAGGAATCTCATGACTGAGAATGAAGGCCAGCTTCAGCCAAGAAATAACCTTCGATAACTTGACGCATGAAAAAACATGGAATTCTTTACAGCTAGTTTTTATGCACAAGAAAAAAAAATCAGACTGGACAACAGCAAAATAATATTATGAACTGATTCACCATGTGAATGCTAACGCACACAGCGAGGGAAATACACGGCTACAAACTTATGTTGGTGAATGTTGAAAATTATTCTGATTAGATATATCTATATGTAGCAAATTAAACCATTATCTCAGAGAAAATTAATGTACTTATTTGACATAGGAAAATTGTTATAAGAGTTAGGATTTTCACAAAATTACTTCTAGATAGTTTTGAGAGAAGTAACAATGAAACCCGCGAAATTTTCCTATTTGGTGATTATATGAGATGGTTCTACTTCAGAACGAGAAGATGGGATATTCAATCTGGATACCAAGGAAATATAAACAACCTTTGGAGTGATCATAGTTCTAACAGCACATAAGACTGAGCAACTAATTGACTAAAGATGCCAACACACCAAAAGAAAGCAGGTTATCATTACTCCAAATCTTGAGAACCAGTAACTAGAAGCTACAAAACTCATGCTATTTAATTTACAGCAGACCTAGTGACATGAATCATTAAGAGGAGAAAGCTAAAATAGTGCCTTAATAGAAGATTTGCATTCTCTTGCTTTTATAACAAGAATTCTCACTCTAAAAAGTTTTAGATGCACAGTATTACAGGAGATACAGAAAGAAACACCAAGTAAATAGCCCAACACCATTTTCTGAAAGAAGCTACGAGAAGAAATTATCTTAAACGAAAAATTATTGATAATAGTTATGAAGTGCACCCAAACAAATTTGAGTGGATATCAAAGATTCAAATTGTGATGATCCAAGGGTCATTTTATGAATTTAGACTCCGTTCTAGGCTTATTACCATAAAAAGATTAATTTTAACTACATCGATTTGCGTGCGCAGTCCGCGCATGAAACCGGAAAGCTTTTATGTGAAAATATAAGAAATATAATTTTTAGAATTAAAAATTTGATTATAGTTGACTTTGGTCAACATTTTGAGTAAACGGACCCGGATCTGTATTCTGACGATCCCGAGAGGTCCGCAGTAAAATATGGAACTTGGACGTATGCCCGGAAATAAATTTCGAGGTCCCAAGCCTTAGAAAATAAATTTTGAAGAAAATTATTCTGCTGGTTAATTCAAGAAATAAAGAAATGAAATAATTCGTGAAATATATGATATCGGGCCCATATTTTGATTCCGGAGCCCGGGACAAGTTCGTTATGTTATGTAAGTCCTATCTGTGAAGTTTCATGAGAATCATAGTTGATTTGATGTAATTCGGACATCCGGTTGAAAAGTTGGAAAATTTGAGTGTTCTTGAGAAAATCATGAGTTTTGAGGTTAAATTCGTAGTTTTTGATGTCATTTTGATGATTTGATCGCACGAGCAAGTCTGTATGATGTTTTTAGACTTGCGTGCATGTTTGGTTTGGAGCCCCGAGGGCTTGGGTGAGTTTCAGATAAACAGTGTTGGTTTTCTAGTGTGCCCAGTTCGCAATTATTTTAAAGTAAAGTTTGAGGACTTGGAAATTATTTGAGAGTTGGTTATAGCTGAGGCCTGGGAAAGGCGACTGAGTTATTTTATTTTTGTTGCAGTACGTAATTAATTGTTTAGATTTCCTTCTTGCTTTATATTTATTGTCTCAGTTATATTTTTCTTGTTCGTGTAGAATTATTTTATTGCGTTATTGTATATATTATTGTCACATGTTATATGTTGTTAATGCCCCATCGTAGCCTCGTCACTACTTCGTCGAGGTTAGGCTCGTCACTTACTCAGTACATGGGGTCGGTTGTACTGATACTACACTCTGCACTCTTTTGTGCAGATCCAGGTACCGGCCAGCAGTAGAGATATTTAGAGCTGCTACCTATTTCTTTTTCGGAGACACGATGTATATCTGCCGGCGTTCGCAGATCCCGAGAGTCTTCTCTATAATATTGAGACTACTGTTTTATTTGATTCAGAACAGTTATACATTATTTCTTTATGCCCATTATTTGTAGTATTCTTTAGTAGTTCCTGAATTGTGACATCAGACCCTGGGGTAGTTGTAGATTTATTTATACAATTAGTTCATGGCACGGTTTAATTATTGTTTATTTATTTTATATTCGGAATTATTTATCGAAAGCCATTAGATCTAGTTTAATTTAAAATTGTTCAATCCTGTTTAAATGATTAATTAACGGAAATAGTTGAGCGAACTCTAACATTGGCTTGCCTAGCAAGTGTGGTGTTAGGCGTCATCACGATCCCTAAGGTTGGGAATTTGGGTCGTGACAAGTTGGTATCAGAGCACTAGGTTGCTTAGGTCTCACAATTCACAAACAAACTTGGTAGAGTCTGAAGGATCGGTACGGAGACGTTTGTACTTATCTTTGAGGCTATGAAGTTACGAACATTTTCACTTCTATTCTACTCTATCGTGCGAATATATTCTACCATTTATGATTGAACTTGTCTATTCTTTTCCTCTCACAAATCTCGACAACACGCAAAGCATCTACAACCGGACAAGAGATGAAGCCCCAATGACATCTACGATTAGGGGAAGAGACAGAAGTAGAGCTCAGTCTAGAGCTCGAACATCAGCACCTATTGTACAGTCTCAAATGGATCTAGACGTGGAGGTTCTAGCTCACTCGGTACACGTTGGACGAGTCCAGATTCAATAAGGATTCACAGCTACTCCAGTATTCTATAACAAGGGAATAGTTGAAAGCAATGCGGTTGATTTTGCTGTGTTTCAGATGACGGATTCCACCAAGAGGTGGTGGGAAGATTATGTAATTACTAGACTAGCTGTGGCTCTAACTGAAGATGCGGATGTATTGAGAGATCACCCAGTGAATCATGTAGGGGTGCTACGGACCTTGACATATGGTTGATTTATATGAGCTGTGGAGTTTAACATTATGTATTACCAGTCATTGTGATCTATGACTTCGCGTCAAGTGGGGAAGTCAACCGTCAAGGAATAGATTGCGGGGTCATGTGTTATATCGGTTTTGGCTTGGAATGTATAAGGCCTGAGATTTTGCAAGAGATAAAGCTGGGACTTGCGGTATGTCTGCCTCCTTAATAACCCTATACCTCAGTACCAAAGGAGTCATATAGCCAACTTTAAATCTACAGAAGGTCTACTCAGTGTGAAGTCACGGTTGCGGATTTTGGGGTGCTTCAGAGGGAGTATAGTGGTTTATAAGCTTCTAGACTATATGGTTTGTGCCAAGATTTATCTGTATAGAGCTATACTTTTGGGATCATTGTGCATTAATATAGATGAGAGTTACCTCAAAGGAATGATGAAAAAGTATATGAATAAAAGGGGTAGCTCAGCAGTGCTGAGTCAGCATAATAAAAGAAGAAATTAGCCGCCAGTGTTTGTGGCAAGCCTACGAAGAGGATGACCAGCCAATGCAGCATCAATTACTTGAATCAGTTCTCATAAATGCTTTTGAAAGAGTTGTTTCTCGGACTCTCCATAATACGTGGCGCATAAGGTTTGGACGGTTGCGTCAGGTCATATGACGGTGTCAGAACATGCCATCAGGTTTGATAAGTTATCCTATCATACTCCTACCTTGGTTCATATAGCCAGAGGGCGAGTCCCCAGACTCATTAGAGGACTTAATTAGGATGGTAAAATTTTGTGCGACTCAGGGCAAGTTGATACTTTATTTCGGCTAGGGGCAGAAATTGTCCTAGACTTGGGAGAGTCATATTTCATCAGTGCACTCAGGCTACGTGCCCCATTGCAGTTATAACTCAACTACATGACCAGCTAGGAAAAACAAAGGGTCGGAATGTCGAAAGTGGAGGTTAGGTTCCTAGAGGTGGAGACCCAGCCCGTTGATATATTTTCTATGGTATGGCTGAAGTCTTAAATGGTGTCATTACATGAAAAAAATCTCTAATTATTATAGAGTGATGATTTCCTGAACGTAATCCGGTTATGAGTATCCAATAAAAAAAATCTTCTAATATGCTCTACTCTCAGGTGAGCTTCGTAACTCAAAAATCTACTTATGGGAATACTTGTATTGAGAAATTCTGTGGAGATAGCTGCGTCTCTCATTACGTGTTGTAATTTTGTTTAACGGAAAATATTTGAAAGAAGAAAATGGAGTGTTTCGATTGGCGATGTGCATATTACTTCTGATTCAGAATTGAGGACGAGATCCTCGCGTTTTAATGTGATTTGATATGTTTAAACTGGGTTACGAGTCGCGGTGGAAGTTATGTAAGGACGAGGTCCTTGTGATGGAAATTCTTGTATTTAAATTCTCCCTTGTGAATTAAAACTTTACTATAGTATTGGTAGGGAGTCATGCATGTTAGGCTTATTCAACAATTTATGTATAAAATAATGATAATAATCATAATAATGAATGAATAAATAATAATAAAAGTAATACTAATAATAAGTAAAGAAATAAATAAAGAAATAAATTTATTAATTAACTGTGCATAATTTTCCAAATCCGTGTTATAATTGTTGAGCTTTGACCTACGAGGTATGTGCCCGCCCATGTGGTATTAAATAAGACACGTTAATTCGGGTATATAATTACGAGGTCTTAAAGCATCGTTTCTCGTTATAAGTATTGTGAAGGTCTAAAAGGAGATTATTGTTAACGTGAAGCTATTTGATAGTTTTGTAATTGGCTGTGAACAACTATTAAGAAAATAGAGGCAGTCAAGAACTGGCCTAGACCCAGTACAACCACGGAAATCAGGAGTTTCTTGGGTTTGGCTGGTTACTACCGTCGTTTTGTGGAGGGGTTCTCATCCATAGCAGCCCCAATGACTAAATTGACTCAGAAAGGTGCCCCATTTAAATGGTCAGATGAGTGTGAGGCGAGCTTTCAGAAGCTCATGACAGCCTTGACTTCAGCACCGGTGTTGGTGTTACCATCATATTCGGGTTCTTTCACGGTATATTGTGATGCTTCTCGAGTTGGACTTGGAGCAGTATTGATGCAGGATGGCAGCGTGAGTACATATGCATCTCGACAGTTGAAAGTCCATGAGAAGAATTATCTTGATCATGACTTAGAATTGGCAGCCATTGTCCATGCATTGAATATTTGGAGGCACTATCTTTATGGCGTGTCGTGTGAGGTTCTTGCTGATCATCGCAGTATCTAGTACTTACTCAAGCAGAAAGATCTAAATTTGAGGCAGCGGAGATGGTTAGAGTTATTAAAAGATTATGATGTTACCATATTGTATCACCCAGGGAAGGCCAATGTGGTGGCCGATGAATTGAGTAGAAAGACGGTGAGTATGGGCAGCCTTGCGTATATTCCAATTGGTGAGAGACCATTGGCTTCAGACATTCAGACGTTGGCTAGTCAGTTCGTGAGGTTGGATATCTTTCCCAGAGTGTTATAGCTTCAACAGTCGCTCGGTCTTCTCTAATTGGGGGTATCCGGGAGCGGCAGGATGATGACCCACATTTGGCGGTCCTTAGGGACACAGTTCAGCACAGTGATTCCAAGCAGGTCACAGTTGGAGATGATGGTGTTTTGAGGATGCAGTGTAGGTTATGTGTGCCTAATGTTGATGGCCTTCGTGAGTTGATCCTTGAGGAGGCCCACATGTCCAAGTATTCTATTCACCCAGGTGCAGAAAAAATGTACCAAGATTTGAAGCAGCATTACTGGTGGAGAAGGATGAAAAAGGACATTGTGGCGTATGTGGCTCGTTTCTTAAATTGTCAACAGGTAAAGCATGAGCATTAGAGACCTGGTGGTTTGCTTCAGCAGATAGAGATTCCACATCACTATGGACGTCGTTGTTGGACTCCCCCGGACTCAGAGGAAATTTGACGCAATTTGGGTTATTGTGGATAGGTTGACTAAATCAACACATTTTATTCCTGTGGAAAGTACTTATAATTCAGAGCGGTTGGTTGAGCTATATATGCGGGATATAGTTCTCCTTCATGGGGTGCCCGTGTCTATCATTTCTGATTGGGGTACGTAGTTTATTTCGCACTTTTGGAGAGCAGTTCAGCATGAGTTGGGTAACCGAGTAGAGTTGAGTACATCATTTCACCCTTAGACGGATGGGCAGTCAGAGCGTACCATTCAGATATTGGAGGACATGCTCCGCGCTTGTGTTATTGACTTTGGAGGTTCATGGGATCAGTTCTTTCCGTTAGCGAAGTTTGCTTATAATAATAGTTATCAGTTGAGCATTCAGATGGCTCCTTATGAGGCGTTATATGGTAGATGGTGCAGATCGCCAGTTAGATGGTTTGAGTCGGGAGAGGCTCGGTTATTGGGTACAGACTTAGTTTAGGAGGCCTTGGATAAGGTCAAGATTATTCAGGAGAGATTTCGTGTAGCTTAGTCTAGGAAAAAATAGTAATGACAATCGTAAGGTTCGTGATGTGGCATTTATGGTTGGAGAGAGAGTATTGCTTCGTGTGTCTCCCATGAAGGGTGTGATGAGATTTGGGGAGAAGGGTAAGTTGAGCCCTAGGTATATCGGGCCATTTGAGATTCTTGATAGAGTGGGGGAGGTAGCTTATAGACTTGCGTTGCCTCCATGGTTATCCTCAGTTCATCCGGTATTCCATGTATCTATGCTCCGGAAATATCATGGTGACCCGTCCCACGTGTTAGATTTCAGCTCTGTCCAATTGGACAAAGACTCGACTTATGAGGAGGGGCCAGTAGTTATTTTAGACCGGTAGGTTCATCAGTTGAGATCTAAGAGTTATCCTTCAGTTGGAGTGCAGTGGAGAGGCCAGCCCGTTGAGGCAGATACTTGGGAGTCCGAGTCGCACATGCAGAGTAGATATCCACACTTGTTCGCCATTTTAGGTAATTTTCTATGTTCGTTCGAGGACGAATGTTTGTTTTAGACGTGGAGATTGTGATGACCCAAGAGGTCATTTTATGAATTTAGACTCCGTTCTAGGCTTATTAGCCATAAAAAGATTAATTTTAACTACCTTGATTTGCGTGCGCAGTCCGGGTGTGAAACCGGAAAGCTTTTATGTGAAAATATAAGAAATAATAATTTTTAGAATTAAAAATTTGATTATAGTTGACTTTAGTCAACATTTTGAGTAAACGGACCCGGATCTGTGTTCCGATGATCCCGGGAAGTCCGCATTAAAATATGGGACTTGGGCGTATGCCCGGAAATGAATTCCGAGGTCCCAAGCCTTAGAAAACAATTTTTGAAGAAAATTGTTCTGCTGGTTAATTTAAGAAATAAAGAAATGAAATAATACGTGAAATATATGATATCTGCCCCGTATTTTGGTTTCGGAGCCCGGGACAAGTTCGTTATGTTATGTAAGTCCTATCTGTGAAGTTTCATGAGAATCGGAGTTGATTTGATGTAATTCGGACATCCGGTTGAAAAATTGGAAAATTTGAGTGTTCTTGAGAAAATCATGAGTTATGAGGTTAAATTTGTGGTTTTTGATGTCATTTTGATGATTTAATCGCACGATCAAGTCCGGTATATTTTTAGACTTGCGTGCATGTTTGGTTTGGAGCCCTGAGGGCTTGGGTGAGTTTCGGATAAGTTTAAGCTATGTTGTGCTTGTTTTTTATGTTTCATCGTTGTTTCTTCAAGCATAAATGATACCACATTAAGAAAATGAGATCCAAATTCAGTTTTTATTGAACCATTAGATCTGTATCATAATTATGCAGCCATAGAAAAAAGAATCATCGAATTTGGACATCGAATGAGGAAATTATGCTCATTTTCATGTCGGGAAAAGAGTGTTGGTTTTCTGGTTTTCCCATTTCGCAAATGCGAACTTTTTGTCGCAAATGCGACTTTTTCCCAGCTTTCTCTTGTTCGCAATTGCGAAGTATTTCTTCGCTTTTGCAAGGATCGCAAATGCGACATCTGCAACCTGTTAAGTAAGATTTTAGACGGGATTTTCACCCATTTTTTAATTTTCTCAAACGTAAAACACCATAGGCAATTTTCTAAAGACTCAAACTTCTCCAAATCATTGGTAAGTGATCTCTAACCGATTTCTTTCAATTCCCAACAACTTTTAACAAGAATTCAACCAAAAATCTAGAGTTTTCATGGTAAAAATTTGGGTTTTGGGTAGAACTTAGGAATTTCAAATTTTAGGGAATTGGACCTCGAATTGAGGTCGGATTCCAATACCAATTGTATATCCGTGATCGGGGGAGATTGGGTAAACGGATTTTGGTCCGGAACCTCGAGTTTAGACCAAGCGGGCCCGGGGTTGAATTTTTACATTTTTTAGAAAACTTAAGAAAAACCATGTTTTTCTATAAAGTTAGTTTCTTTAGCATAGATTGATGATATTGAGTTAATTATTATTAGATTCGAGCAAGTTAGAGGTGAATTCAAAAGGAAAAGCAATAGTTGAGCAGTGAGTGGCCTACGAAATTGAGGTAAGTGTTTGGTCTAACTTTGACTTGAGGGAATAGGAATCTCCACTTGTTTGCTATGTGAAATGCATGGGCGCGGTGTGTAGGTGAGGTGACTTTGAACACGTGATTTTTCACCCACCCTATACTCCTACAAATTCGATACAATTAATTAATTTTTCAAATTTTGGTGAATTTTTAGTAATCAATTGTGAATTGTTTGCATTTGCATATTCATAATTTATTTTTTAAAATTATTAAAATTGCATCAATATTATCAAAGAATTATAAACTTATTATTTGTAATTAATCGAATAGACGAATGGTGGTTATTTGATGTAATATAGTTTTAACAACTAATTACTAAAAATTAATCGTGTTATCCAATAAATCATAGATTTGATTAGGAGTAAAAAATTAATTGTTCTCTATCCTTAATTAATCTGTAATTAGATAAAAATAAGGTTTATAATTAATTATTATATTTTTTAGATTTAATTAGGCTTGAGTTTAATTAAATTAATTGGGTTAATTAATTAAAAGGACTAAATTCGGACCTGAGCTGAAATCACCCCGGCCCAACCTGGTCTCTACACAATGCCCATATACCCTAGCCAATCCCCCGACCCGGCCTGAACCCCCAGCCCTCAAAACAACCCCGTTTAGATTATGAAAAATCCCAGTCGTTGATCTCTTTTGATCCAACGGCTGGGAACCCCTCTCTCACCCCACTATATAATTGTTCCACACACTCTCTACCGCTCTCAAAGCCAAAGTCTAACCCCCCTCAAAGACAACCCTCCCAGACCCGTCTCTCTCTTTCCTCCCTTTACCTCGCCTGAAATCGCCGTCCACCACCCCAGCTTCGCCGGTCGGAAATCGCCACATGCAGTGGAGCACCACTAATCGACCCCAAATTGGTACCAAATAATCTTCATAGCCTCCTTAACCCCATCCCTGCCTTGGTTTCTCCAAAAGATCATCCAGTTGTGGGTAATTTCAGATCTAAGAATCTGAAAAAGCTAAATTGCTACACTAGTCGATCTCGAGGGATTCAACGGCTCGGACCTACATGAGTCAGTTGCTCTTGACAAGAGTAATTGATTCATGTGGGTTTGACTAGTTTTCAAACCCACCAGAGTCCGGCCAAATTCCGGCAAGTCGCCGAAATCCGACCAAATCCGTCCAAACGTTGCTCAGTTAACCGGTATCCCCCTTTCCTTCTCACCCTTGTATTAGTTTAGGTTAAATTTTGTTTAATTTAGATTTTTGGAAAAAACTGCCTTCAATATTAATACTCTTCTGTAATTATTCTTTTACTGCCTGTGTGCCCGTTAAATCATGTAGTTAATTAGGTTAACCGCTAATTTAAAGTTTGTAACCCCATCAACTCTAGGTTTTCAGATTTTTTCTTGTGATCCTTCTGTTTGTTTCTAAAAGGAATTTACATTAGTCGATTAGCGCTTAATATGAATATGCATATTAGTTTGTTATAGGTTAATGTCAGTTTTGCCTAAGATTCTAGAGTTTCCTCTGAACCTTATTTGGTTGTGAAATAATAGACTAAATATATTTGTTTTTCCGTTTAGTCTTAATTGTGTGTTTCGGGGTTTACTAGAAAACAATAATTGCCTAAACTAACTTGAAACTCACATACAAATGGCTCTAATGAACTACTGATTTCAGTGTTAGCCACTCACCCATGTTAAATAATCAAAGTAATTCTGAATAAATTGATTAGGAATTAATTACGCTATATACTTAAGATAAGTTAGCACCTAAGAGGAATCACAGTGTGAGGTAGTCAACTGAGTTTGATAACTACTTCTGGAGTCTCTTGAATTAACTTAATTCCGAACTTA
>ML256718.1:0-38082 GCA_005239495.1 Nicotiana undulata
GTCACCGCATTGTTGATTTGCGGTTCGCATTGTTGATGTGCGACCGCATATTCACATCGCATTTTTGGGGCAGCTTCAGGTATCAGAGATTCTGCGGTTAAGTATGCGGTTCGCATGTGAGTTATGCGATCGCATACTCGATCGCATTTTAGCCCTTGAGATTGGCCCATCTTTTCTGTTGCGGTCTGCGATCCCTGGGTGAACAATGCATTTCGCATTTGAGTTATGTGACGCTCTCTTGTCAGATATGCGATCGCATTAGTGTTGCTCTTCTCACTTTTAGCTTCTTTGCTTTCTTTTCATGGTCTTGTGTCTTTACATCTCATGCACTGCAAAACGTCAAAATTCTATAAGTATAAAAGGCAAATGCTCTTGAAACAAACTATAATTTAAGTAATTTGGTATTAAATGTGCCGCAATTCTCCGGCACATCAACACCCCCAACTTAAACTCTTGCTTGTCCCCAAGCAACTAAAATGGCTCTATCCTAACCTAGACTTAACTACAAGANAAGGCTCAACAAGGTCTTAACCTCTCTTCGCCTAATGGTGAGACTTCTGCCGCTCATGCCTCTCCGTCCCAAGTTGCTCCCGTTCCTCCTGTCGATGAAGAAGACAATCCTCCTCCTCAAGAAGATTAAAACTTTGGTTCATTCCTTTTTTTTTTATTGGATTGGTGGTTACCCCCAGCTCCATCGGGGGTAAATTTGGATATCTTTAAAGTCCCCAACTGACAACTTAGGGGCATGAAAAAATGTAATACTATATGCGACTAAGTATTAGTTAGTACTTAGTTCTTACTTAGCCGCTCTTTTTTGGTATGAATGCAATTTATGACTTTTTTGCTTTGAATTTCTGTTTTACTCTTAAGTCTTTTGTACATTTCGATTTTTGAGGTTTTTAGTTTTACCTCCGAACTTTCGCATGAAAATGCTAAAAATCACTCGAACCTTTTCATAGTAGGCACGGTGTTTAAACCTTGTTTATAATAGGCTTTGTTTATGAAGGCCCTTTTTGATAAATACTTAATGAAGAAGACGTCTCAACTTCATAGTAATGCAATAGAGTAATAGGAATTTTTCACATGTTTTAAGAATGTTTTCTGAGGGAAGTTTTTTGTTTGAACTTCCTCGACATTTTACATGTGTTCCGATTATCGTCTAAAACTCATGTTGCAAATGTTTTCATTTAACAGATTTGATATACATTTGTATTTCGTAACTGTTTTTCATAAGTAACAGTTTTTTCGAGTTAATACAAGGAAACAACTGTTTTTCATTAGTAACAGTTTTTATAATGATTGGGGATTTTACCCATAACTGTTTTTGTTGATAACAGTTTTTCATAAGTACAAGGGAAATGCTTTTTTATCCGTAACTATTTTATTTGATAACAGTCTTTTGAACAAATATAAGAATTTTGATCTTTCATCCGTAACTGTTTTATTTGGTAACAGTTTTCTATATGAGTACAAAGATTTCGTAACTGTTTTTAATCACAACAGTTTTTGAATAAGTAAAATGATGATGACCTTTTTCCCTTAACTGTTTTTATTACAACAGTTTTGAATAAACGATGTACATTTCTTCCTCGTAGCTAATATTTTGCCTTTTAACCTGAACATATAGTTCGAAGGTTTTTGAATTTTAGGCTTTATATTGGAGTTTTGTGCTGGAGTCTTCAGTTCTTTCAATTTTGCTCGTATCACTTGACTTGCTTGGTAGATGAATCTTCAGGCTCGAGCTTTGACTTTCAACAGTCTTCTTTGTTTCGTCTTAGCCTTCCATATTGTATAGTCCCCCAAGTGTTTGAGCTTGGAAGAATGAAATCTCGAGCACTTGATTATTCCTTCTTTGCGGTCCTTTCCCTGAAAAGGGAAAACGTGCGGGACTCGAAGGTATATAGCTTTTTAGATGATGACTGCTTAACCCTTTAAAACGTCCATCAGAAAGTGTAACCCTAGACCGGGAATTGTGTTATTTCCTCGCGTCTTTGCAGGTCTAATATCATCATCTGGTGATGGGTTAGCTTTATGCCTATCATCTAAAAAAGTTAGTAAAATTTTAAATATTCAAAATAAAATCGAACGTGTGATACCTGACCGGGGATACTTCTTTTCCTTAGAAGTAGTACTTCTTCAAGTGGATGGCGTTCCAGCTTGTTGGTAGAATTCTGTCGTCCATGGCTTCCAACTCATAGGCGCCCTTCCCAGCTATGCCTCGGACTTTATAGGGTCCTTCCCAATTTGGACTTAGCTTTCCTGCCCCTGCCTCTTTTGTTGATTGAAAGACCTTTTTAAGTACGAAGTCCCCAATCTTGAAGTATCTGAGATGAGCTTTACGGCTGTAGTATCGCTCTATGATTTGCTTTTGAGCTGCCATCCGTATTAATGTTGCTTCCCTTCGTGGTTCAAGCAGGTCCAGATTAGTCTTTAGTTCATCATCATTTGTCTCTTCCGTAGCTGTTATAACCCTTATGCTTGGTTCGCCGATTTCCACGGGTATTAACGCTTCTGAGCCATAAACAAGTGCGAAGGGTGTTTCTCCCGTGGCCGTTTTTGATGTTGTTTTGTATGCCCATAATACCGCTGGTAATTCATCAGGCCAATTCCCTTTGGCTTTATCTAACTGCTCTTTATATTTTTGATGACGATTTTATTCGTTGACTCAGCTTGTCCATTAGCCACGGGATGATATGGTGTTGAGGTAATCCGTTTAGTTTGCCAGCTTTCAAAGAATTCTGTGATTTGAGAGCCTATAAATTGTGGGCCATTATCACACACGATCTCCTTCGGTATCCCAAAACGGCATATTATGTTTCTCCATAAGAAGCTTTTAACTTCCTTTTCCCGCACCTATTTGAATGCTTCTGCTTCAACCCATTTTGTGAAATAATCGGTAAGCACGAGCAGAAATCGCACCTGTCCTTTGGTTGGGGGAAGAGGTCCCACTATATCCATTCCCCATTTCATGAAGGGCCATGGTGAAATGATTGGATGCAACAGTTCTGCTGGTCTATGCATATTATTGGCGAACCTCTGGCATCTATCGCATTTGGATACGAAGTTTTTGGCATCCTCTTCCATCTTAGGCCAATAATATCCGGCTCTGATTAGGGTTTTTACCAAGGATCTTGCTCCTGAATGATTTCCATAGTGTCCTTCATGGACTTCTCTTATCACGAACTCCATTTGACTAGGTCCAAGGCATTTAGCTAGGGGTCCTCCGAACATTTTGCGATACAGTGAATTGCGAATGAGACAGTATCGTGCAGATTTGCGGCGAAGTGCTTGAGATGCTTTCTTGTCTTCAGGTACGGTACCATTCTGCAAAAATTTGAGAATTTCGTTTCTCCAATCCCAAGTTAAATTGTTGAAAGTTACCTCATTTCTGTCTTGGTCGATTGCTGAATGGAAGAGATGGACGCCAATCGTGTTGTCTTTATTTGTTACTTCTGTAACTGCTGCGAGATTTGCTAGTGCATCTGTCTCTGCGTTTTCTTCTCTAGGTATTTGTACTACCTTCTATGTTTGGAATTGTCTCACGAGCTCTCGTGCCTTTTCTAGATACTGTTGCATCCGAGTTTCTCGAGCGATGTAAGTCTCCTGCATTTGATTTACCACTAGTTGAGAATCACTGTTGATTACGATTTGCTCAATTGATAGTTCTCGTGCCAGTTATAGGCCTGCAATGACAGCCTCGTACTCTGCTTTATTGTTAGTTATATTAATAGCTTGCCGTATCTTTTCTCCCGTGGGTGATATTAAGACTATGCCTAAACCGACACCTTTTATATTGGAAGAGCCATCCGTAAATAGGGTCCATAGACCTGGATTAACTCCGTTAGAGAGTTGTAACTCTTTTTCTACCTCAGGGGTAATGTTGTTGCTAAAGTCAACAACAAAATCAGCTAATATTTGAGACTTAATTGTTGTTCTAGGCTGATATATTATTTCATGCTCACTTAATTCTATGGCCCATTTGGCTAACCTTTATGACAATTCTTGCTTATGTAAAATATTTCTTAAAGGATATGAAGTCACGACAGTGATTTGATGACATTGAAAATAAGGACGTAATTTTTTTGATGCCATTATTAAAGCCAATGCTAACTTCTCTAGATGTGGATATCTAGTTTCAGCATCTAGTAAAGTTTTACTTACATAATAAATGGGTGATTGCTTACCTTTTTCTTCTCTTACCAGTACTCCACTGACATCAATTTCTGAGATAGCTAGGTAGATATACAATCTTTCACCTTCTTTTGGCTTTGAAAGCAGCGGCGGTTTTGATAGATAAATCTTCAGATTTTTGAAGGCTTGTTGATATTCTTCAGTCCATTCGAACTGATTCTGATTTTTAAGAACTAAAAAGAATTTAAAACTTTTTTCGGAAGACTTAGAAATAAATCTTCCCAAAGCTGCTATTCTCCCTGTTAGTCTTTGAACTTCTTTTTTATTTGTCAAAATATCAGGTATTTCTTCTATAGCTTTAATTTGAGCCGGATTTACCTCTATTCCTCTGTTCGATACAAGGAAACCCACAAATTTACCTGATTGCACTCCAAAAATGCATTTTTCTGGATTTAGCTTCATATTATACCTACGTAAAATATCAAAAGTAGTAGAGAGATGCTGGAAATGGTCTCCCGCTTGTGTTGGTTTTACCAACATATCATCAATATAAACTTCCATCGTTTTTCGTAGATTTTCTTGGAACATTTTAGTCACTAACCTTTGATAGGTGGCTCCAGCATTTTTAAGCCAAAAGGCATAACATTATAACAGTAAGTCCCCCTGTTTGTAATGAATGAGGTTTTTTCCTCATCTGAGGGATCCATTTTAATCTGATTATAACCAGAATATGCATCTAGAAAGCTTAATAATTCATGACCTGCAGTGGCATCAATCATTTGATCTATATGTGGTAATGGGAATGAATCTTTGGGGCATGCTTTATTTAAATCAGTATAATCTACACATACCCTCCATTTGCCATACTTTTTAGGTACCACCACATTGTTAGCTAACCAGGTAGGGTACTTTACCTCCCGTATCGAACTAATTTTCAAAAGCTTTTTTATTTTATTCGTCAATTACTTGGTTCTTGAATGGTCCTTGCTTTCTTTTTTTCTGTTTAACAGGTACGAAGGATGGATCTTTATTTAGTTTGTGAGTCATCACTTCTGGTGGGATACCTGTCATATCTGAATGGGACCACGCAAAGCAGTCTGCATTATTCTTTAAATAGACAATTAACGTACCTTTTCGATCGGGACTCAGCCTCGTGCCTACATACACCTTCTATTCAGGTTTTTGTTCAAACAATGGAACATCTTTGAGCTATTCCGTAGTTGTTTTGACGTGTTCGTCTTCTTCCAGTTCATGAATGACATCCGGTCTAGAATCCACATCTATATGGTCTGGCACATCTTGCATGGTGACTGAATCCTCCTTTTCACGGGTGTCTCTTTTCGTACTTGTTTGAATGTTTACTTCTTTCGTACCTATTGGGTTAGTAGTTTTTTCCATACCTGATTAGCCAGAGATATCCGTCTGAAAGATTTCTCTATCTTCTGGTTCTTCCGTCCCTTTTTTGTTATAAAGTGCCATGGAATTTATATTTCTGGAGGTCAGTTGATCACCTCTAATTTGTCTGATTCCCCATTCTGAGGGAAATTTGATTACCTGGTGTAAGGTAGATGGTATTGCTTTCATGTCATGGATCCAAGGCCTTCCCATAATCACATTATAAGCCATGTCAGTATCAATGACTTGGAGTTTAGTGCTTTTAACTACTCCCTCAGCGTAAGTGCTAAGTTCAATCTCTCTTTGGTTATCACCGTAGAGTTATCAAACCCTGATATGACTCGTGCCTTTGGGATCACCTGATTTCCCATTAGCATTTCTTCCACGACTCTTAACAAGATGATATTGACTAAACTACCTGGATCAATCAACACTATTTTAACGTTAGTGTCATGAATGAGTAAGGATATTACCAGGGCATCATTATAGGGAAGCATTAGTCCACCAAAATCTGCATTGTCAAAGGTTATTTCATTTTCAGTTGGATCTTCTCGAACCCGCTTTCTGTGGGTAATTGTGACCTTTGACGCTAATTGGCAAACTGTTCCGTTTACTTCTTCTCCTTCATGCATCACATTGACGGTTCGCTTTGGAGAATGAAGATCTGGGGGCTCCTGCTTGTTCTTCATATATGCATGTTTACCTTTATCACTAAACAATTCTGTTAAATAGCCATGTTTCAATAAGTGTTCGATTTCACCTTGTAAAAATCTGCAATCCGCAGTCCTGTGCCCATGATCGTTATGGAATTCACACCAGTGATTTGGGTTCTTTTTATTTGGATTCGATCGCATCTCTTTGCGCCACTTAACCTTGTCTCCCATATTCCTCAATATTGAGACAAGCTCAGTAGTACTTATATTAAAGGTATGATCCCCAATTCGGGCACTACTTCTAGGTCGTTCATCTTGATCTTTTCTGGATCTAGATGAGGATGAGCCTACGTCTCTTCCTGGTGGTCTATAGTCTGACCTTGTGTTTTCGAACCTGGGACGAGTTTCACGCCCCGAGGGTCCTAAGTAAGGATCATACCTGTTTTTACCTGATCTCCTGTCTCAGGACGTCTGGATCTGGAATGATTTTCATCTCTCGAACGAGCAATGATATCTTCTTCTATTCTGAGTTTAGTGCTATACCTGTTATATACATCATTCCACGTTGTAGCTGGGAATTCTATTAGACTTTCCTTGAATCGTCTCGTGGCTTCCGAGCTTTTATCATTTAGGTTACTTGCAAATGGAATGGCTGCCCAATTATCAGGCACCCTGGCTAATTGCATTCTTTCTCGTTGAAACATGTCTACAAATTCGCGGAGTAGTTCCGTGTCTCCTTGCTTTATTTTGAATATGTCTTCCATTCTTTTCTCAACTTTTTGTGCACCAGAGTGTGCTTTTATAAATGAATCTGCAAGCTCTGCAAACAAGTCAATAGAATTTTTAGGGAGAAGAGAATACCAGGTTAGGGCTCCTTTGGTGAGTGTTTCTCCAAATTTTTTGACAAGGACTGATTCAATCTCCTGTTTTGTTAAGTCATTGCCCTTTACTCCAGTAGTGAAAGCGGTCACATGGTCACGTGGGTCAGTTGTTCCATCATATTTGGGAACGTCAGGCATTTTAAACTTCTTGGGTATAGGCAAGGGTGCTGCACTTGGCTTCCAAGGTTGTTGAGAATACCTATCAACATCAATGCCTTTGATAATAGGCGGTACTCCAGGTATTTGCTCGATTCGATCGTTCTGTTCCTTCATCTGTTTCTGCATGGTTAGCAGTAAATTTTGTAATTCAGAGTCATTAGTCATACCTGGTCTCGCTTCGAGAGATTCGTTAGGGGTGTCACCCCTTGCCGAGTTTACCAATCCAGACTGAGGATTTTCCCCGGTGACTATATTGTTTGGAGGTGGTGTCAGTGATGCAGGTGGTGCTGTTGGTAGTCCCCTTGAAAATTCTTGCAAAGCTTGTCCCGCGTACTCTGCAATCATTTGTTTTATTCGATCTTTCTCTACCGTTTGCTCATTATTATTGCGGTTGTTGTCAGATCTTTCTGGGGATGGTTCCCTTGAACCACGAGGAGTTCCTTGAGGTGATGGAACTGGGGTTCCATTCCTCTGTAGGTTCTTGTCGTTGGAGTTCGACATCGTTTTAGAGGATATCAATAGAAACGTGAACAAAGATTATCAGATTCCCGGTAATGGAACTAATTTGTTTAACCAAAGAATTAGATTCTTTGACCAAAGCTATTTTTAGGATGAACACGGGTTACTGATAATCAAGGAAATAATACTAAATAAAGAGAAACGAGTAATAGACAATATTGTCGAATATAGAAAAGCAAAGTAGATTGTATTCGAAGTCCAGATGCCCATTACAAGTTACATTCCCTTCCTTTATATAGGGGGTTTCTTAATATAACATTTGATTCTTGCAATGATCGCTCATTAATGACTAATTATTACATTAATGAGGCGTTACAAAGGGTAACTGTAACTGTTGTGTGAAAGTTACATAGCGTATAGGTCATTAATTGAAGATTCTCGAATCTACCCGTAGCTCTGTCCGGTTTCACTTTGACCGTGTCTCTTCCTCGTCTTGATTAGGTTGAGTTTCCCGTAGCTGATGAACTCAAAGGTTTATTGAACCGTGCTTCTTTGTTCTATTCCTCTTTATAGAATCATATCCAGCTGTCGCATTTTCTTTGATCCACGTAGCTGGCTGAGTAGTCAAGAGTCAGCTTATGTGTGAGACTCTTTTTCACCAATACAATTTGCTCATGACTTGTAGAACCTATGAACCTAGAGCTCTGATACCAACTTGGCACGACCTAAAATCCAACTAGCCGTGATGGAACCTAACCCAACCCGCTAGGTAAGCCAATTAACAACTATCAAATTCCAATGAAATTTAATAAGACAAGTAAGTAAAAGAAAATATCTTAATCCTATACATTTCTCAAGGACTGGTAGTACAAATCATGAGCTTGTAAGATTAGAATTTACAAAGTTGGTATGAAATAAGTACATCATCTATTCGAAGAGTACATAAACAGATTTTTATATTCTAAGGCTACCATGAACAAGAGGCAGCTACAACTGGAACGCAGGTACGTCTTCAATTCCATCTCCCGTCGATCACGGCAACATCAACAACCAACATCTCGAACAAGCAAAAACTAATACCTAGCAAGGCTCCAAAAATGCCATCCCGCACATACCGACCTCCAAACTGCTCAAAACTAGCCAAAAGTAACTCAAATACATCAAAATAATGCCAAAGGAAACAAACCCAATTGACAAAGGTCGAATCTTTAATTAAAATTCCAAAATTGACCAAAAAGTCAAACTCAGGCTCGTGCCTCAGAACCCGTCAAAACCAACAAAATCCGATAACCCATTCAATTACGAGTCCAACCATACTAGTTTCACTCAAATCTGTATTCACTTTATGAAATTTTAGACAAAACCCCCAAATTTCACTTTGAAATCATCAATCAAATGCCAAAAACGAAGATGGATTCATGAAATATAACCAAAATCGAGTATAAAACACTTACCCCAATCCATATAGTGATAATCACCTTCGAAAAATTGTCCAAATACGAGCTCCCAAACTCAAAATATAACCAAATGAACAAACCTTCGATATTAAGTATTTTTACCCAATTGTTCTGCCTCATTTTGCATGCCAAACGATCCCGACACTTGCTTTTGATTCCTGCAACGGATTCCTTGTGAAATTTCAGTCAAGTTAAGCTTTTGAATCACTTCATTTAGCCTTATAATGAAGAGATATGTTGGTTTCACTATTTTAAAATAGTGCAGATTTTTAAATACGAAGTTAGTGGCAATTTTGTAATTAATTTGAAAAAAAATTGGCAACCCAATTCTTAGTAAAATGGTCATAAATTTCTCATACGATGTCCAAATTTGACAATTTTTTTTGCTATGGCTCCATAATTACGATACGGATCTAATGCATCAATCAAAATAGAAATCAGAGCTCATTTGTTTAATGTGGTACCATTTATGCTTGAAGAAAACAACGTCGAAATATTAAAAAAACGAGCGCAACACAACCCAAACCTATCTGAAACTAACCTGAGCCCCTCGGGGCCACGTACTAACATACGAACAAGTATCATAACATAACACAGACTTACTCGAGGCCTCAAATCACGCATAACAACATCGAAACGACGAAGCGCACCTCAAATCAAACTTAATAAACTTTCGAACTTTCGACTTCCAAAAACTCACGTCGTAACATATCAATGAACTCAAATTTTTCACACAAGTACTACTAAACCATATAGATCTACTTGTGCCCCCGAACTACCGAGTGAAGTGCAAATGCTTAAAACAACTGGTCGGGTCATTACACATACATATCGGCCTATGGCAAGCATATAAGTCCATTGACTAAGGTTGTAGTCATATAATCTATGTTAATTACATCTTTGTGATTCATAGTTATAGTGACCATTTATATAATAGTCATTTATATAATTTCATTCATTAAGGTCATACGTATCGGCCTATAACAACCATATAAGTCCATTGACTAAGGATTTATTCATATGGTCTATGCTAATTACATCGTTGTGATTCATAGTTATATTTACCGTTTATATAATAGCCTTTTATATAATTTCATTCATTAAGGTCATACATATCGGCCTATAGCAGCCATATAAGTCCATTGACTAAGGTTGTAGTCATATAATCTATGTTAACTATATCGTTGGGCTTTATAGTTATATTGACCGTTTATATATTAGGCTTTTATATAATTCATTAATTAATGTCATACAAATCTGCCTATAGCAACCATATAAGTCCATTAACTAAGGTTGTAGTCATATAAGCTATGTTAATTATATTGTTGCGCTTCATAGTTATATTGAGCGTATATATTATTTCATCCATTAAGGTCATACGTATCGGCATATATTTATTCATAAGTCCATTGACTAAGGTTATAGTCATATGGCCTATGTTATACATAGCCAATATATAATTTCATTCATTAAGGTCATATTGGCCATTTATATAATAGTCTATATATAATTCTATATATTTTATTGGTTAATCTTAATTATAATAAAAGGAAAAACATGATTAAATTTTAGGACTAAAATGTATTCTAGCTTCTTTATTAGGAGGGAAAACAAGAAGACATTTTTGGAATAAAATGTCAAATAAAATTTTCGGAGGGAAACAAAGGGAAAAGTAAAAATATGATTGGAGGGAAATTAAAAGTTTTGACTCTTTATATATCTCTTAAACACAAGTTAAGGTGTTAAACAACATTTTCAACTCTCCAAACAAAATAGATACTCTAAACATAAATGCTAACAGATGGATTGAAGATGAATTCTATCCATTGTTTAGGATGAACGTGCTCAGATCGTACATTAAGCGTGATAATCTTGTAAGTTTTTTTAAAATTTTCATGATTTGATAACTATTGATTATCCCAACTAGCAATGAACCCCGAACCCTAAATTTACATTATGTTTTTGCAGTTTCTTCCAAAGAGTATCTGTGACTATCGTCCTCCTATTTCGGTTAAAACAATGCTTCTATGTAATGGGAAGGAGTAGACTGTGACTCTCACGGGTGGTGTTCAGAGAAGACTCGTTGAGGGGTGAAAACAATTTGTTGTCGACAATAATCTGAAGAAAAGAAGTGTTTGACTTTTTGAACTAGTTGAGGCTACATCAAGGGTTGTGATCTTCTTTGTTGAAGTGCTAGGAACAACTATGCTTAGCTCGATATGTGCTTTTAGTTATATGTACTGACTTCAAATGGATCAAAGTAGTATTATAAGAACATGTTTATGGATTAATATGATTGTTCCTTATAATATTGTTTGTGTTTTTCCCAATGATTATTGTTATATTTATTTATTTTAAGAAGACTACGGGATTAAAAAAAAGCCTATTTAAACTGGAAATCTTTCAATATATTTAGTGCAAAAAATGACTAAACTGGAACTACAACTAGGATATTATTTAGCATTCATCGTCTAGGAAGCTTATCTTTAAAAAAAAAATCTAAATATCGACATTAATTTGCTCGTAGAGAAGTGGAAAAATAAAAAATTGTATTTACCCATACAAAATTTTGGATACCTATCCGTTATTAATTTTAATTCAACCACCAAAACCTAAACCTAAATCTAAACGAACCTAAACCAAAAGAGAACCAACACCTAAACCTAAACCTAAATAAGGATCAAATAACATTTACATGGATTACTCAAGTATTCTAAGGTTACGACTATGAAATAAAATATATGAAGGACACTGCCACTATATGGCAGAAGTTTGAAATTTTTTTATCCAAAATCTGTATAGGCGGTGGATAAAGACAAGCTTCTATAATAAATTATAGTCATGGAGGAGAGTAATGGTTGTATGTAGGAGAGTAATGGTGCATAGAGGAGAGAAATTGACTATTGTGAAGTGTAATGGTTGCATGGAGGAGTGGAAGGGGCTGCTGGAAAGTGTAATAGATGCATGGAGGAGTGAAAGTGGTTGTTGGGAAGTGTAATGTACGCATGGAAGATTGGATGTAGCTACTGGGAGGTGTAATGGTTGCATAGGGTCTCTACAAAGAGACTTTAAGTCCTACTTGGAAGTGGAATAGCTATTCTAACTCTCCCTATATATTTTTATCCTATGTTAACCCTACATAAAACAAACAAACTAAAACTACTACTACATCTAAGCATAACGATGGATAGGACTCCGATCAAGAAAGTTGTTGAACAGCCACACCATGGGTCACCCGTTAGTCATTATATTTTTTATCAAGATCTTAAGCATCACTTTACTAAGCTGAAGCGTGAGGTTAATGAATTACTTGAGAGGGCGGCTCATGACTCAAGCATTGATTACCTTAAAAGTGTCATGTTGGAGGAGCATCCGCTAACTTCAATTTATACCATGCTTGATGGTATGCCACAACATCCGTCCAGAATGGAGTTAAGGGGAATTCTATTATTATTATTATCACTAGTGACACTGAATCCGCCTCCAAGACCACCAAGTCGCTCTCTATGATCCAGAATATTCAATAGTCCATGCACTATGAAGTTTTCTCTCAAGTTGTCTTTTGCTTATGATGGTGTTTTTCTAATAGTCTATGAAGTTGTCTACCCCTTGTGGTGATGTTTTTATTGATCTTATTATGTTTTGGTGATATTATGAAATCTCATATTAATGAAACTATATTATTATTTCTTTGAATCCTTTTTTTAACTTAAATGATCGTTTGATTCAAGTTACCAAAACAATCCTATTGTCTTCAAAATTACAATTGTTCGTTTGATGCCTAATGCAATGAAATAACTAAGAGTAACATTTGTAAAGATTAATTAAGTCCTCTAAAGGTGGTCAGTTTTTTGTCAAATTAATATAGCACATTGAACTTATGACACCAACCTTGGACAGTAGGAAAATATATTTTGAAGAAATATGTAAAAAAAAACTTGAAGATGGTTGAGAATGGAAGAAGTACTTATGAAGCAAACTTCCTAAGTTCTTGTCAAAAGGAGTTTTTTAGAGATGAAACAAACAATGTCCAAAATCTGACATTACTACAATTTTCCAGCATCAAACAATTGCGAAAAGTTCATCTAACATTCCAGTCAGTTCATAAGGGAAAAATACTCTTATTAATAATCAAACTGAATAATTTTCTGATACATTCATCCCAACAAACATTCCATCTAACAACACAGATGATATAACACTTGCTCCATTGTCACCTTCAACCTTACACCACTTTCATCTACAAACGTATTTGAAGATGGTTCTTCACTGTCAACATTTTCTTCTTGAAATTCATTGAATGCTGATATGGCTTCATCATAAGATTTGTTAGACTTGAAGATGCTTCCTTTGAAACCTATAACCATAGGAGCACACTCACACCAAGAATTATAATAATCCGGGCCTTTTACCACGAAATACCACATACACCTTCGATGTTGATATATTATCAGCTTGAGATCCATTCTAAACTCATTAAACGTTGCTATGGCTTCATCATACGATTTGAAAGCCTTGAAGATGCTTCCCTTGACACCAGTAACCATAGGAGCACAGTGATGCCAAGAGTTGTATAATCCAGGACTCTTACCACGAAATACAACATAGACTTTCGAAGCATTATTCCTCTTCCCGTCCCCAATTCCTTAATCTAACCCTAAGAAAGATAAGAGATGAAGAAGGAGAAAACAAAGATATAAAAATGGGGGTTGGAAAAGCTTCTTAGGTGAAGCACTATATATTTAAGAGTTTAGGGTTAGAAAGTGACCAATGCAAGATGAGTATAGCAGTTTAATTTTATACGTATTTTCTATAGTATACTATGTATATTTTAATGTATTTCGTTTGGTATAGAAAATGCATATGTGCATTGAGTGCTTTATGAAAAATGATGTAGCCATGCATGTGTACATGTGAAAGAAGCCTTGGGAAGGTAAGACAACAACAACAACAATAACAACAACAACAAATCCAGTATGTTCCACCAGGTGGGGTCTGGAAAAAATAATGAGAGAGGATTGTTTGAAAAAAGTTTAAAAAATCTGCTAAAGGGTATAGATGGAAAACGAAAATATACAATATCCATTATGACCCTCAAAAGCCGTGTGAAGTTACCATAATACCCCATTCTGGACATTTAGTCCATTAATCAATAGCTGAGAAGAACAAATTTCTGTTAAGTTAAAAACAAAACTAGTTGTAAATGCTAACTTTAATGTCGTGGCACAAAAATTTCACCCCATTTTAAAAAAAAAGGGAGAATTACACCACTTGTCACTTGGCACAACAATCCAATAGAAAATGGCCTATGTTTGAAGCCCTTACCCAGTATAGCACAGGTTGTACATAACCTGAAAATTATTTTTCACCAGTTAGCCCACCCTTTTTTCTTCATTTTTCTTCTTCTTCCCTTGTCACGCCTTTGCACCCCAAAATTTCTCTACCATTGTTATTCTCCTTCAATTCTTCTTCCAGATTCAAAGCTGATAAACATCATTTTGACGAAGAAGAAAACCAATTTGCAAGAGATTTGGAGTCATATGAAGATCACTTCCTCCATTGGAATGAGGAGAAATGTGTTTACTGTTATGTACTAAAGAGGTTCACTTATTAGTTTGTTGGATCATAACACTAAAAAGAAGGTTTCAGCTGTAATTTTGATCCCAATGGTTAACTAAAAATTTGAAAATAAAAGTAACCATTAAAGGTGGTTCAAAGATGTGATTTCTGAAATTGGGTTTTCCGATTTGTTAGTTGTTTGGAACGGGTGTTGTCCCAATTGATTTGAATCATCAAAAGGAGTTCAGAACTTAAATTTTAAGTGATTTAGAGTAGATTTAAGCTAGATTTGAGTTAACTTTCAGAGGATTCCCAAGGAAGAAAAAGAACCTGTGAAGCTCCATTGATAGGATTTATTTGTATAATATTGTATAATAGTGTATAAACACCTCTTATACACTATTGTATACAAGGTTGATACATTATTTACAGGTATTTGGTGAATTTATCGCATTTTTTTGTTCTTCTTCTTCTTCTTCTTGTGATGACCCAAAAGGTCATCTCTTGTTTTAAAAGTCAAAACTATGTTTCGAGACCTTAAAAACCTCCTCTTGTATCACCTGGTGTTGCGTGCGCAGTCCGGGCATATATCCAGAAAGCCCTTATGTGAAAAAAATTTGAGAAAATGCTATTTTTGCCTTTAAAAATTGAATTTAAGTTGACTTCGGTCAACATTTGAGGTAAAAGGACCCAAACTCGTGATTTGGCGGTCCCGGAGGATCCGTAGGAATATATGGGACTTGAGCGTATGCCCGGAATTGAATTTCGAGGTCCCAAGCCCGAGAAATGAATTTTTGAAAGAAATTGTTTAACTGAAATTATAAGAGTTTTTAGAAATTTAGCTGTGTTTGAATGTGATAGTATTGGGCCCGTATTTTGATTCCGGAGCCCGGTACAGGTTTAATATGGTATTTGAGTTGTGCCTGTAAAATTTGGTAAGAAACGGAGGTCATATGACGTGATTCAGACCCTTAGTTGTAAAATTTAAAACTTTAAGAGTTCTTGAGATTTTTATTGATTTTGATGCTAAATTCATTGTTTAAGATGTTATTTCAATGATTTGATCGCACAAGCAAGTCCGTATGATATTTTTAGACTTGCGTGCATGTTTGGTTTGGAGCCCCGAGGGCTCGGGTGAGTTCCGAGTAGGCCACGGAGTGTTTTGACACTTAGAAAAATAACTGGAATCAAAAAGTTGCAGGTTGCAAGTTCAGCTCTCTGAACCTGAAGGCGTGGCAGCGTTTAGAATTCCGCGACGGTGGACTAGGTTCCGCTGCAGTGCCCATTATTCCGCTGACAGCGGTGGGCAGGGACCAGGTTCCGCTGCAATGCCCATTATTCCGCTGACAGAGGTGGGCAGGGACCAGGTTCCGCTGCAGCGCCCAGTTTTCCGCTGACAGCGATGGGCAGGGACCATGTGCGCATATAAATACGGGACTTTTAATTATTTTACCACTTTTCAAAAATAATAAAACCCTAGATCTCAAGAGGCGATTTCTCCAAAATATTTTCTTCCCCAAATCATCGTTAAGTGATTTCTAACTCATCTCTTTCAATCCTTAACTACTTCTTACAAGATTTTAACCTAGAATCTAGAAAGTTTCATAGTAGAAATTGGGGGATTTGGTAGAATTAGGGCTTTTTGTATAATTGGAATTTAGACCTCGTTTTGGGGTCGGATTTCGAAACTAATTGCTTACTCAGGCTCGTGGGTAAATGGGTGATCGGGTTTTGGTCTGAACTTCGAGTTTTGACCAAGCGGGCCCGGGGTCGATTTTTGACTTTTTGGGAAAAATGATAGAAAACCTATAATTAAGCATTGGGGTTGGATTCTTTAGCAGTTATTGATGTTGTTAAGTTAATTTTGTCTAGAGACAAGTGAATTGGAGGTGAATTCTAAAGGGAAAGCGGTGTTTGAGGCTTGAGTTTGGCCGTGGAATCCGAGGTAAGTGTTTGGTCTAACCTTAGCTTGAGGGAATAGGTGTTGTGTCTTATTTGCTACGTGTTAGTGTTATGTTCAACGTATAGGCGTGGTGACGAGTTCATATACGTTGTTGTCAAGCATGCCCGTGAGTCGTATATTGTGGTTGATATTATTCATTAAGCACTACTTGGGTTTAACTTGATAATTATCCATGTTGATGGTATTTCCTTGGTATTGCCTACTGCTGAGTATTGGTTCAAGTTGAGAATTATTACGTGAAGTTAAGTAATTAAGCGAGATTGGTTATAGTTGTTTCCCTTGCCGGGATGAGATTGATTCTATTATTGGCTCCCTTGCCGGGACATTATGGCTTCTATTATTGTTTATACTGTTGTTTTCCTTATCAGATTGCTGTCATTTCATTTGTTTAGGTGAGAAAGAGTGTAAAGCATGAAGGGTGATGTCGTGCCATGATTATGATAGAGTAAAAGCACGAAGGGTGATGCCGTGTCGTTTCTGTTGATTCCTGTGGTGAGGTCGAAAGTAAAAGCACGAAGGGTGTTACCGTGCACATGTTTCTGTGTTATTATTCTCGTTGTTTTAAGTTTGATTATTTACTTTGTCGCTTTACTCCATTATTGTCATGACTTGATAATTCCCCTCCCCTCAGCATGTTGCCCTTCTTTTTTTATTAAGCTGCTTAATTCTCGTTATTATTATTATTGTCTTTCGTATATGATTAAATTGCACAGGTTTATATGGTTGTTGTGTCCTAGTCTCTTCATTACTTCGCTGAGGTTAGGCTCGGCACTTACCAATACACAGTGTCCATTTTACTGATGCTACACTCTGCACTTTTTGTGCAAATCCCGGTACTAGACCCTTCGGGCATAGATCGAGGTTGCTGCCTTCAGTCCAGTGGAGACCCGAGGTAGTCCTGCAGGCGTCCGTAGGCCTTGGCGTCCCCTTCTATCCTGCTTCTTCTCTGTTCTTATCTATTTCTAAGACAGATGTGTATCTATTTTGTTCGGACCACTATTTATAGTATTCGTAGACAGTTCGTGAAATTGTGACACTAGTTCTGGGAGTACTTTTATTATGGATTTCGTATTAGTATTAAATCAAACTGTTATATTCCGCTCTTTCGCATTTTTGATTTTCGCTATATCTGTTAGATCAGCTGGTGAACTGTTAAAAACAAAAGAATAAGGTAAATTAATCAGTAACGTTGGGTTGCCTAGCGGGTTAAATGTTAGGAACCATCACGGTCCCGACGGTGAGAAAAATCGGGTCGTGACACTTCTTCTCATTCTTCTTATACACATATATATATAGTGTATCACGAATATTTTCATTACTGTGATTATACATCTTTATACACTTTTATACAACTATATACGTAATGTATCCCTTTGTATAAAATGTATAACATTATATAAAAGTGTATAAGCATCTCTAACGAACTTTTTGTACGATTTTCACTTATAATTCTTGTATAAAACTAGTCCAAATCTCCAACAAATAACTTCAAACTTTGTATACAACCTACTTAGACTATTTCTAATAAGTTCAAATAATCCCCACTCTAAATTTCTCACAAAATCATATCCGAAATTTAACAAGATTAACATTAATTAGGTTTCTCCCTTCTGTTTTTGCGTTTTGTAGTTGTAATCGATATGTATATACTTGAAGAAAAAAGAGAATAAAAACTCATGTATATTTTACGACTGAAGATATACAAAATCATAAAACGAAAAAAAAACAATTTGGAAAAGTATTGGTTATGGGAGAAGGCATGAGTGAGTGTTGACTGAGTGTCTCGATCAACGGTTACACTAAAAATGGCGAACTGATTCCTTTTCATTTTTGTTTGCATATAATTCTTTTGTATTAAAACACTAAACTAACCCTTTTCCTAACCTACACAAGGAGTGCAGAATGTAAAGAGAAAAAAGAGAATCCTAGTTGGGTAACCATTTATAGCTAACTGTAACTAGTGATGATTACTCCGTAACTAATTAGAGATAATTTTACCACTAAACAACGTCTAGGCATAGAAATATCACCTAGAGTCAATTATCAAATGAAAAACGATTAAATAAATAAAAGGCGAAATACATAAACGGACCCTTTAAGTTGTCTTCAACGACCAGCTGAACACCTCAAAAATGCTAATGACCAAATAAACACTTTTTGCTCAGTAGAAAAATATCTTTTAAACCCCTTATGCTAATATGGCAAAATTTATGTGTTACACTCAGATTGCAGCACGTGAAACTCTTTAGAATTAACTTTATCCTTCTTCTTTTTCTAAGCTTAATGTGGACCACACCTCTTTCTTCTCCAATTTTTTTCCTCCGCCATTCTATCCACACCGGACCTTTCTTATCTAATATTTTCTATGAAAACTTTACTAAAATTCTTTTTAGTTCAGCAGAGTGTTAGTATTTGATAACTAAAACAAATATTATGATAATAATTGGGAATCATTGCAAAGACGACCGAGATCAAAATTCTACAATTTATGAAGAGAATTTAAAATTTATGGTTGAACATAATTTATGGTTGAACAGATTTATGGTTCTACAAACATATAGAGCAGTAAAAAGGCATAAGCAAGGGAGTCCAAGGAAAAATGTAGATCCGACCAGACTCGTGAAAAAAGGTCCACAAACATGACGCAAAAGCATATCTTCGGTCAGATTTGGATCTATGTAAAGTCTCTATCTAAAGTCAACCGGTTTTAATGGGGTCACTGACTTTGTAGATCTCACCAGCGTTTGAAGGCCTACCGGTGAGGTTTTTGGCTCGACAGAATAGTGACGGGGATAGGGGGAGGGTAAAGGGTGGTTGTGGTTGAAGGGGAGGTCTCCGCCTAGCCGGTCATCACCTCCGGAGGCGGCGATTGGTGGCGATGCGGTGGTAGAAATGGAGGGAGAGAGGAGCCAGCAGCTGCTATGTCAAAATGAGAGAGAAGATGATAAAGAAGGTTTCTTTAAATGTATATTTTTTTGCTTATTACATGTGTCAACTTTTTATGGCAAAATTACACATGTCATTTTTGATTGGTCCATATGACATGTCATTGGCAAGTGCCACTCACGCATATGGTCTGTTGTACTTGAATGTTAACTTGACCTACTTAATAGCCACTTGAAGTGTTAAAATGAAAAATGGTTCGATTGAGGTGTTCAGTTGATCGTTAAGGACAACTTAAAGGGGTGATTCATGTATTTCGCCTAAATAAAATGAAGTTCACTTGAAAACAAATTATAGTAACAACTTCATGCATATTAAAAAAGAACAGACTATCTTTTATTTCCAAATTTGAGTTTCACTCCAAGATTATTACATGTCAATGATGCTTACTATTGATCATATTATTGGTGTTAACATAAGCGCCAACACCGACACCACCACCTCCTCCAAATCCTCCACCCAGTCCAAATCCTCCACCACCACCAGCGCCGCCTCCCCATCCGTTTATTCCCTTTCCAACACCACCTCCAAAACCACCTCCTACTCCACCAATTCCTCCTCCACCTCCTCCACCAATTCCTCCACCTCCTCCTATCAAAGGTATACCAGGAACAACGCCATATCCAGGTCCAGAATTGACAGGAACCCCACCATATCCTTGACCAGGTAGTACACCTGGAACACCGTTAGGTACTCCTCCTAACAATGGTATACCAGGAACAATGCCATATCCAGGTCCAGATACGACAGGAACACCACCATATCCTTGACCAGGTAGTATACCTGGAACACCATCAGGACCTCCTCCTAACAATGGTATACCTGGAATACTACCATATCCAAGCCCAGGTCCTCCTCCTCCAAATGGTATACCATTGTATCCTTGACCAGGTAATCCTCCTATAGAAGGTATACCAGGTCCTCCTAATAAAGGTATACCTGGAGCAACACCATATCCTAGTCCAGGTCCTCCAGTTAATGGTATGCCACCGGGTATATTACCATATTCTGGTACATAACCGAACTTTTGACCCGACAATCTTCCTATAGAATGTATACCATGAGATCCATCTGCTACTATAGATGAACCATGAAAACCATCATATTTTTCACTATGTCTGCCTTTTGAAAATGCAGCATCAGATATTCCACCATGACCTCTTCTAGTTGAAGGTTCTGTCTTAGCTTCTTCACCTATTTCTCTTACATCACAGTCTTTTTTAGCTGTGCAATCATTCTCCGCTAATTGCCTACTTTGAATGCTTTGAACTAAAAATGTAGAAATAAACAATATTAAAACCCCCCTCTTCACCATTTTTCACTCTCAAATTTAAGCCGTCCTCAACCATTTCAAATAGGTACAACCTTTTTATAGGTAGAACATGAAAACTATGTAATTAATAAGAGTATATCTACTTTTGAACTGATTCTAGTTCTAAAATCCGATCCTTTCTATTGGTTCACACTCATATAAGCAAACAACTAAAAGAAGGAAGCTAACACTAAATTAGGGACGTACAAAATGAAACCGACAAACCCACTAATCCGATAATCCGAGTCAAACCGAGGAAAAAAACCCGATAATAGTTTGGTTTGATTTGATTTGGTATTGGAAAAAAATCCGACCATATTAGGTTTGGTTGGTTTTAACTAAAATTAGTCAAACCGAAACAAAACCAGCCCGACATTATATGTATAGAAATTTTAAATATTATTAATACATAAAAAAATTTATGGTAGTGTAGTTTATAAATATTTGTAAGCGTTTTCATAGTTTTATCGTTTAACATATTATTTCAATCTTGTGCTTATAATTTTTGGATGCTCCAATAAGTTTTATAGTCCATAAATATTAGTAACTCAAATAAATCCTAAACCAAATCAAATCAATACTAATGCTAATAAAAAGCATTCAATTCAAATGTGCTATGAATGAAAATAGTGTTAGATATCTATTTTCTTGTTTTTTAATTCCATGGTTAAAATAAAATATATAACTTATTTTTCTTTTAGTGATTAGTCATGTAAATAATAGTACTTATTAGTCATAATTTTAAATTTACGAGGAAATACAATATGCAAACCCGCGCGCAATTTGTAAAAACTTCTTAATATGAAATCGTAATTTAGTTATTTCAGATTTATTATTATTCAGAAATAAAGGCAAATAGTGTGAAGCTATAGAAGTCTTTTTCATTTTCGTGTTTGTTTTTTACCATTTAATTGTGTTTGGTTAAATCTTTAACATAGTATTTCTAACATAGTCAAATCATAAACCCAAGAGATTACGTTACATAAGTAGTTGACGATTAGAGAACGTTACAGTACTTAGTTGAATATTAGAAACGTTACAGAAGTTGTAGAAGATTAATTAATTATATAATTTTCATTTGGCTCTGAATATTTTGTATTTGTAGGTATCATAATTGAACTGCTTTAATTACACTGTGTGACTTGTTAGTCTTCTAGATTTGATATTAATAGATGGGTATGCGTGGTTGAAGGAGAGGAGGACGTCATGCACACATTTTTTATTTATTTATTACTAGTACTACATGATATACTTGCCCGATGTTCGAATAATATAAATTATTTTAATTTATTTCACCATATTATATCATATTAGGTGAATTAAATTTTAATTATTTTTTTTTATTCAATAAAACATGCCCAATAAGAAAATCGATGAAATTAGAAAAAGCTTCATATGACCCTCGAACAACTTTCAGTTCCTCATTTTTCTTTATTATACAATCAGTTATATTTATTATTATTTTAGTTGCTATATATATATATATATATATATATATATATATATATATATATATATGTGTGTGTGTTTTACTCCTAAAACTTTTTCTTGAAACATTTTATCCACTATACATCTTCATTTGAATTCGTCAAAAATATAAATTATTTTTTTCCTTTTTAGTTATAAATCTACCAATATTTTAACGAATTGTTATTTTTGCATTATATGCGAAGAAATTAAGTTTTTCTTCTCCTTTGACTTTTTATTAAAATTTTGATTTTTTAGATTTAATTATTAATGTCAATTATCTTTTAAAACTATGCTTTATTGCTTGATATTCTTTTAACCTAATATTTTTTATTTTTGACTTTATCTATTAAGATTTAAATTACATGCTATTTTACATATGCATGATTTTTGTCATTAAAACTCAAAAACACTTTTTGATTTGAATTCTAATACATTTTATCATTTTATATTTTATGTCATTTTTTCTTCTTTAATTCCTCGATTATCGTTATTGCTTTATTCGTTGCGCAGTAATCAGTATGATTGCAATCTCATGTGAATTTTTAATAGTTTGAGAAAGTAGATTATTAATTTATTACTCATTTACTTGAAATTCACTCATTGTTCTATATTTTTTTATTTTTGACTTTATCTATTATGATTTTAGTTATATTTTGTTATTTTCATGAATTTTCTCACTATAATTTAAAAGATACTTTCTCATCTCAAATTCAAATAACTTTTACCTCTATAATTTTATAATAAATTTTTTGTTTTTCTTGAGTAAGTTTATTTATTCGTTACTTGAATTGGCTTTTTTTATTTCTTTTTTATTTTTTATTTTAAAATTCTAACTTGAAACTACTCCCCAATTTGAACGAGTAGCTTTTTTTTTTCATTTTAGTTTTATTATAATAAAATAACTAAACTCCCTATTTGTTGGAGCTTTGTCCTAAAAATCAATATTTGTCATCTTATGATTATGCGGTATTATATTATTCCTTTTTATGTTTGTTTTGATTGTTATTTAAATTTTATTGTATCGTATCGTTAAATCTGTCGTTACGTAACGACGAAATATGCCACTTTATGTAATAGACTGGCCTTTTAGTCCGTGTATGCGAGGTAACGAGTGCGTACTCGGACTTATTTGCTAATAGACTAGCCTTTTAGGATTCATATGTTCTTATGTTACCTGTGTATGAGTTGTAATTGATACATTTGAATCCTTGGTTGTTAATTTCATCCCTTTCTGCTTAGATTTGAATTACTAGCTTTTGGATTCCTTCATTGGCTACTTGATCCTAATTGACTTAACTGAATATTTTACCGTTCTTATCTCCATGCTGTATTTGCTTCCTAAAACTGCCAAATTGGCTATATTAGTATTATCTAGCTTTATAGTTGTTTAGCCGTAGGTAGAACATCAGTTCGTTAGTGTCAAGCATGCCCGTAAGTCTTACATGGTGATTTATATGGTTTTTCCCTTATGTGCTACTTGGGTCTAGTTGATAAATATTTATGTTGTTGATGTTTTTCCTTGGTGTTTCCTATTACTGGGCCTTTGTTTAAGCTGAGTTTATTCCGTAAAGTTAATTGCTTAAGCGAGATTGGTTATAGTTGTTTCCCTTGCCCGGATGATGTTGTTTTCAGTGTTGACTCCCTTGACGGGATGGTATGATTTCTATTATTGTTTGTGTTGTTATGATATTGTTTGCATTGTTGACTCCCTTGCCGTGATGTTGTGATTTATGGTTCTTATTGTTGATTTTCTTTGTCAAACTGTTGTTTATGTTATTTAGCACGAGGGACGTTCCGTGCCATGTTTATGTTATTTAGCACGAGGGGACATTCTGTGCCATGTCTATATTATTTAGCACGAGGGGACATTCCGCGCCATGTTATGTTATTTAGCACGAGGGGACATTCCGTGCCATGTTATGTTATTTAGCACGAGGGGACATTTTGTGCCATGTTTATGTTATTTAGCACGAGGGGACATTCCGTGCCATGTTTATGTTATGTAGCACGAGGGGACATTCCGTGCCTTCTTTATGTTGTTTTAGCACGAGGGGATATTCCGTTCCATGTTTATGATCTTTTAGCACGAGGGGACATGTCGTACCGTTTCTATTTGTTTATTGTGAGGATGAGAGTAAAATCACGAAGGGTGATGCCGTGCACTTGTCTTTGCATTTTTATTTTCGTGTTCCTGTTTGATAATTACTGCACTTGTTTAAGAGTTAATATTTCGTCGTTTTAATTTGGATATTCACACCGATCTCTTACTGCATTTATTGACAAGACTTGATGTTTCTCCTGTACTGTATGGCAAGTTTTGAGTTACGGACTGAGTTCCGGTAGATTTATCTTGAGGATATTATGATTACGAGATTTTATTGAAAAGTATTATTGAAAAAGTAATGGTTTTGAAATGATTGTATTTGAATGACTTTTACATCGAAGGTATATTTGAAAAGCATTCGTCTTGCATAAAATGATATTTGGAAGTCATTTATTGGGAAAACATCGTTGGAAATTTCGTATTCTGAAAGAAACTATATTTTTGGTATTTCATTCTATTAAATATACTTATATATACATTTGTAGAAAGCATGTTTTCAAAGGAGAGCCTTCTATACTAAGATGAGTATATTTGCAAAGTTTTTCATATGAACTGCTATTTAAAGGTTTCCACCAGTTTATGAATTTTAATGGCTAAGGCCCGATGTGAACAAACAGACGTAGAGTTGAGTTATTGGGTTCTCTATTGCGTAGTGTTTTCTTCCGTTTTGGCTTGCTTTGTTGTCCATATTTCTGTGTATTTTTATACTGTTCCGTTGGTTAATTTACGTATTTTCCTTCCACATTATATCGTCATTGTTGTAAATTACTCAGTGAGGTCTTAGATAGATGTGGTATTCGGTAATCTCTATATTTATGTTGGGTTATGTTGGTAGACCAGTGGTATCTTGACTAGTCCTCGTCACTACTCCACCGAGGTTAGTCTTGATACTTACTCGGCACCGTTGTGGTGTGCTCTTACTACACTTCTGTGCATTTTTGTTTGCACAGATCCAGGTATTGATTGTTAGTAGCTGCATGGATCATTGCTGAGGAGACTCAAGGTAATTTGTTGCTGCATTCACAGGCTTCGGAGTCACCTTCCTATTTTTATTCAACTGTTGTATTTATTTCCAAACAGTGGTATTTAGAAGTTGTAGAAGATTCGTAGAGCTTATGACTTGTAATACTGGATTTTGGGAAGGTTTGTAAATTCTGTCAAGATTCTATATCGAGATTGTTAGTTTCCTTTTATTATTGTTGTTATTCAGTAACGGTTAGGCTTACCTAGTCCTTAAGACTAGGTGTCATCACGATACCCAACAGAGGGAAATTTGGGTCATGACAAGTTGGTATCAGAGCTCTAGATTCATAGGTGCTACGAGTCATAAGCGAGTTTAGTAGAGTCTTGCGGATCGGTACGGAGGCGTATGTACTTATCTTCGAGAGGCTACAGAACTATTAGGACAATTTCACTTCTTTCATTCCTATAGTGGGAATTCATTGATCTTGACATTTGAAATTATTGATCCATTCTCTCACCGATGGTGAGGACACGAGCTGCGGTTCTTGATGATGTTACCCCAAAGCAAACGTCGCAATGGTTAGAGACAGAGGCCGACGAGGAGCACATGTCGTAGTTAAGATGCCTACCAGAGCTGTCGTTGAGAAGCCGCAGTAGCTCCAGTGGGGGACATGTACTGGAGGTGCCTGTTGCTACCCCAGACCTCAGGAGACCTGAGCACAAATTTGAGTATAACTGGTACATTGACTCAGGTAGGGTCGATTCTAGTGCACCAGTTGCTTTACAGATTAGGGGAAGAGTTCAGACTCTCACTGTCTACACTCCAGAGCAGCGAGATCATATTGGTCAGGTTCCAGTTGTCATGGCAGCACAACATGTGGTTTCATCTCATACCGTGGTTAGGGAAACATCATCGGAGGTAGAGCACCTTGGAATTTAGAGGTACTGTAAGTACCAACCTCCTATCTTTCAGTGGATGGGAGACATATGGTGCCTAGGGTTTTCGGGAGGAGTGTCACTATATTTTTCATACTTCGGGTATTGTGGGAACGAGCGAGGTTATTTTTGTCACGTCTCAGTTCAGAGGGGCGGTTTGTAAGTAATGGCTGGCATATGAGTTGGGGTAGCCTGGACGAGTCAGCTTCACTTGCGTGGATTCAGGTTTCAGAGATACTTTTGAGGGAGTTTGCACTCCAGTTCCTCCGAGGTGTACGACGCGCGGAGTTTGAGCAGTTGCGTCAAGGCGCTATGTCACTATTGGAGCATGCCGTTAGATTCAGTTATTTGTCTAGATATATACCTCGCTTGGTTGCTTCAGTTAGGAGATAAGTCTGTAGAGTCATTGAGAGATTCAGGCATGATATTCGGTTCAGCGGGACTAGAGAGTTAGAGTAGGAGGCCTTGTTTCAGCAGGTAGTAGGGATCGCTCGCCGGTTAGAGAGCATGTGGGACCGGGAGCGAGTGGACAGACGAGATCAGGGAGAGAGTTCAGGGAGTCAATGAGGCCTCGTGGGTAGGAGGAATCTACAGGTCCGTATTATGGAGGCAAGGTACGACATGGTAGAGAATTTTGGGTCAACCAGTTCGGTTTGCATTACCAGCTTCGCATGGGGGTTTTCAGGTAATCATGGGTCTCAGAGGATTCGTATTATATGTTTTCCACAGCCACATCGGCAGAGAGACTGTTTTCAGTGTGGAGGTGTTAGCCACAGGGTGAGAGATTGTTCCAGGATTCAGGTAGGTGTGATATAGCAGGGTATTCAGATGAGTGTAGAGCGCCCACGAGGGGGAGGCCCGACCCATTGATGTGTTTCATATAGTAACCTAGAGGCCTTTGTGCCAGATATCATCACCCAGGTATGTTTTGATGTGTTACAGAGAGCACCAGTTGTATTTCATTATAGTTCTGTTGGTCAAGACGAGTTCCCTTATTTGTTGTTTCATTTATGAGTGAGTTTCATGTTTTGCACTCTATTTTGTGTTTGCTCCTGTTGGGAGATTCTATGAGTAGTAGCCCGTGTCTATCGTTGTTTTATTCATTCTTGACAGTAGTGAAACTGGAACTGAGTCCTTGTTGTTCTTCGTGGTAAGCTTTATGTGATTTTCCTAAGTATTTTGTTTACGAGTTGTGATTTGATATTCCATCGAGATATGAGTTCAGCTAGCGTTATGATTTTATCAGCTGAGATGAATTAGTGGAGGAATTTTAATTGGTATGATATATTTTCGGTATGCGATTCAGAGTTGAGGACGAGGTCCTCGTGATATTTGTGATTCGATATGTTTGGACCGGGTACCGCGGTGGAAACTTTATCAGGATGGAATCCTTGTGATTTGTTCATATGCCTTGCTTCGTCCTTGTTATATTGCTTTCGGTAAGTCAGTATTGATAGAGAGTTATGCCTAAGGGCTTGTTTGATAGTTCCATTATATGTTTCTACATTCATATTCAGTCATTTTGTTATGTGTTTCTTTAGTTTAGTTTGTGGGATGTGTGCCCAGTGGTGTCATTTGTGGCTTGGTGGTTCGGGTGTTTAATAATGAGTTCTTCGTGTTTATTTCATCATTATCAGTACTACGTGGCTCGGAAATAATTTCTTTCAGATGTGACGCTAATTGCCAATGTTGGGTTGATTTCGAGCAGCTATTGTGATCAAAAGAGTTATTTGAGCCTATGTGTGATGTGCTATGTCGTGTGGTCATGACTTATGTGTGTAATCATGAGTTGGTGCAGCTGGTTGAGGCTAATGTCGGATATGCATTTAGAATCGGGTCCTTTGTAAATGGGTAGAAGGTGAGAAGTAGTGGTATGAGGCTTATTGGTGGTGACGTGAAGGCTATATTGCGGTTGTGATTGTTTCATCAGGATTATGTGGGTTGGGGTGACGTGGGATCACTCGCGGGTATGTGTTAGAAGTATACAATCAGTGAGTGGATGAGTTCAAGGTGAATCTTGGCACGTTCGAGGACGAACGTTTGTTTAAGAGGGGGAGAATGTAACGACCCGACCGATCGTTTCGGGAATTTAAGCTCCGTTCAGTGGTATAAGGTCATAAACATATTCACATTGTGTATATCGACCTGCGTGCGTGGTTGGATTCAGTTACCGGATAATCCAGAGTCGAATTGGAAGAACAATTTCAGTTTTGGAAGCTTAGGTGATGAAAGTTGACCGGAGGTTTGACTTTTGTGTAAATGACCTCAGAATGAGTTTTGGTTAATGTCAACAGCTTCGTATGATGATTTTGGACTTAGGCGCATGTTCGGAATTGGTTTTGGAAGTCCGTAGGGTGATTCCAGCCGATAGGTGAAATTTTGATATCGGGCTCGGAATGGAATTTCGAGAGTGGCTATAGGTCTGTAGTGTTAATTGTGACTTGTCTGCAAAATTTCACGTCATTCCGGGTTGAATTGATAGGTTTCAAAGCGAGTCTTGATATTTGAAGTTTTGAAAATTCATAAGTTTGATTTTTGGTTTAATTCGTCGTGTTGGTGTTGTTTTATATGATTTGGAACCTAGAGTGAGCCTGTGTTAGGTTATATGACTTGTTCGTGTGATTAGACGGGGTCTCGGGGGTCTCGAGTGTGTTTCGGATGGGTTTTGGGTCGATTTTCCCTATTTTTGAACTGCTAATGCTACCTTCTGGTTTCCTTCTATGCGATCGCATAGTAGAGGTCGCGATCGCATAGTGTCATTTGACCTGCCCAGCTTTCTTTATTCTACGCGTTCGCACACACAGATCCACGATCGCATGGCTCTAGCAATGCTATTATTCGCGTTCGCATTCTGGCTTCGCGATCGCACAGTGGAGGGCCTGGCTTGAGCTAAAAATTTGTTCCTTCTATGCGATCGCCAACAAAGCCCTGCGTTCGCATATGCTTTTCCCCCTCTTCTTCTGCGGTCGCATACTGATGCACGCGATCGCGTAGTGCAATTTCACCAAATTCATCCTTCCTTCTATGCGATTGCACATCCTCGTTCGCGATCGCAATTCACTAATATCTGGACAGAGTATAAGTCTTCAAAAAACGAGGGTTAAACCATTTTTATGATATTTTGACTTCTAGAGCTCGATTCTTGGCGATTTTTGGTGGGGTTTTCACACAAATCGAATGGGTAAGTATTCTTTCACTAGAATTAAATATATTCCATGAATTAGTCATTGTTCTTATCATTTAATTTGTGTTTTGGGTTGGGGAAATTGTGGGTTTTGAAAGAAAACTTCTAAAATGAAAAATTCATGATTTGAATGACCAAATGTTATCGGAATTGGATAAATTTAGTAGGGGTGGACTCGTATCAGAATGGGTAATCGGATTTTGTGAAGTCGGGTTCCGAAGTGCGGTCCCGGGGGTCGACTTTTGGGTCGATTTTTATAATTTTGTGAAGATTGAAAATTTATTGTTCGGAATAGTTTCTTATACGTTTTATGTGTATTTTGAAGTTATTTTAGTTGATTTTGAGCCGTCCGGAGGTCTTTTCGCCCGAGAAGTTCATTTTTGAGTACCGAGTTTTCGTCTTTGAGGTAAGTATCTTGCCTAACCTGGTGTGGGGGAACTACCCCTTAGGATTGAGTCTTCTTTGTTGTTTGTATTCCGTGTATGCGAGGTGACGAGTGCGTACTCGGACTTATTTTCTAATAGACTGGCCTATTAGGATTCGTAGGTTCTTATGTTACCTGTGTATGAGTTGTAATTGATACATTTGAATCCTTGGTTGTTAATTTCATCCCTTCCTGCTTAGATTTGAATTATTGGCTTTTGGATTCCTTCATTGGCTACTTGATCCTAATTGACTTAACTGAATATTTTACCGTGCTTATCTCCATGATGTATTTTCTTCCTAAAACTGCCAAATTGGCTATATTAGTGTTATCTAGCTTTATAGTTGTTTAGTCGTAGGTATAACATCCATTCGTTGGTGTTAAGCATGCCCGTAAGTCTTACATGGTGATTTATATGATTTTTTCCTTATGTGCTACTTGGGTCTAGTTGATAAATATTTATGTTGTTGATGTTTTTCCTTGATGTTGTCTATTACTGGGCCTTTGTTTAAGTTGAGTTTATTCCGTAAAGTTAATTGCTTAGGCGAGATTGGTTATAGTTGTTTCCATTGCCGGGATGATGTTGTTTTCATTGTTGACTCCCTTGCCGGGATGGTATGGTTTTTATTATTGTTTGTGTTGTTATGATATTGTTTGCATTGTTGACTCCCTTGCCGTGATGTTGTGATTTATGGTTCTTATTGTTGATTTTCCTTGTCAAACTGTTGTTTATGTTATTTAGCACGAGAGGACATTCCGTGCCATGTTATGTTATTTAGCACGAGGGTACATTCCGTGCCATGTTTATGTTATTTAGCACGAGGAGACATTCCGTGCCATGTCTATGTTATTTAGCACGAGGGGACATTCCGTGCCATGTTATGTTATTTAGCACGAGGGTACATTCCGTGCCATGTTTATGTTATTTAGCACGAGGAGACATTCCGTGCCATGTCTATGTTACGGACTGAGTTCCGGTAGATTTATCTTGAGTATATTATTTAGCACGAGGGGACATTCTGTGCCATGTTATGTTATTTAGCATATTCCGTATCATGTTTATCTTATTTATCACGAGGGGACATTCTATGCCATGTTTATGTTATGTAGAACGAGGGGACATTCCGTGCCTTGTTTATGTTATTTTAGCACGAGGAGACATTTTGTGCCATGTTTATGATCTTTTAGCACGAGGGGACATGCCGTGCCGTTTCTATTTGTTTATTGTGAGGATGAGAGTAAAAGCATGAAGGGTGATGCCGTGCACTTGTCTTTGCATTTTTATTTCCGTGTTCCTGTTTGATAATTGCTGCACTTGTTTAAGAGTTAATATTCCGTCGTTTTAATTTGGATATTCATACCCATCTCTTACTGCATTTATTGACAAGACTTGATGTTCCTCCTGTACTGTATGGCAAGTTTTGAGTTACGGACTGAGTTCCGGTAGATTTATCTTGAGGAGATTATGATTACGAGATTTTATTGAAAAAGTAATGGTTTCGAAATGATTATATTTGAATGACTTTTACATCGAAGGTATATTTGAAAAGCATTCGTCTTGCATAAAATGATATTTGGAAGTCATTTATTGGGAAAACATCGTTGGAAATTTCATATTTTGAAAGAAACAATATTTTTGGTATTTCGTTCTATTAAATATACTTATATATGCATTTGTAGAAAGCATGTTTTCAAAGGAGAGTCTTCTATACTAATATGAGTATATTTGCAAAGTTTCTCATATGAACCGTTGTTTAAAGGTTTCCACCAGTTTATGGATTTTAATGGCTAAGGCCCAATGTAAACAAACAGACGTAGAGTTGAGTTATTGGGTTCTCCATTGCGTAGTGTTTTCTTCCGTTTTATCTTGCTTTGTTGTCCATCTTTCTGTGTATTTTTATACTGTTCCGTTGGTTAATTTACGTATTTTCCTTCCGCATTATATCAGCGTTGTTGTAAATTACTCTGTGAGGTCTTAGATAGATGTAGTATTCGGTAATCTCTATATTTATGTCGGGTTATGTTGGTAGAACAGTGGTATCTTGACTAGTCCTCGTCACTACTCCACCGAGGTTAGTCTTGATACTTACTGGGCACCGTTGTGGTGTGCTCATACTACACCTCTGTGCATTTTTGTTTGCACAGATCCAAGTATTGATTGTTAGTAGCTGCATGGATCATTGCTGAGGAGACTCTAGATAACCTGTTGCTGCGTTCGCAGGCTTCAGAGTCACCTTCCTATTTTTATTCAACTGTTGTATTTATTTCCAAATAGTGGTATTTAGAAGTTGTAGAAGATTCGTAGAGCTTATGACTTGTATTACCGGATTTTGGGAAGATTTGTAAATTATGTCAAGATTCTATATCGAGACTGTTAGTTTCCTTTTATTATTGTTGTTATTCAGTAACGGTTAGGCTTACCTAGTCCTTAAGACTAGTGCCATCACGATACCCAACGGAGAAAAATTTGGGTCGTGACATAAACCGACTCCAAAACTTTATTCGTAGAAAACAATGAAATACTGCTAAGTTATTATCAAAACATATGAATCTTAACTCCACGACTATGTCTATGAAGCCTCTACTGATAGACTGACGCACTTCTCAGGACATGAGATTTCCTGGCCAGTTCCCTAAGTCAACAAACAAATAACTAGATAAAGATGACTTTAAGGAATATCCCACGAACAAAAGTGGAGCTCACCAATAGCACTGGAATAGTGGGAAGTCCTAACTCGTAGCTTGTTCGCCTGCGAAACCGCTTCCTACGTTGTACCGCAGACCAACGTAGGTTCCCAAAAGAAAACGCCAGTTTCATCCATTGTACTCAGTGAGTCTCAACGACAGGGGACGAAATTTTAATAACATATACATTACGAGCAAAGATTCTAAATGTATGTAAAACACAAAGATTATAAGAACAATTCTAAAATAATTGCATAATAGTAGTTTATAAATCTTCTAAAAGAAATTATTTTATTTTTCCTTAAAAAAAATACTTCACTTTATACTTTGGGAGTTCCAACTGTTCTGACATATTTCTGTCTTAGTCACGGTGTGATCGGCACAGGTTCGATCCCAACCCGATCGAATAGGCCCAATCCACGAGGTGCCACTCACTTCATGGTTCTCAGCGCTCATGTATCATACCTTAGCATGGGTAAGTAAATTCTCACCAACGAGATCCTCGGCTCGTGTGCTCCCTACTTTGGCACAAGTAGTTTCACGAAGTCAACGCCTTGGTCAGGACCCTCAGCCTGGACGATGACCCCTTCTCATAATAAAGGATACTCCCAAATTAAAAATCTTTTCTTTCTAAAACTTCTTTTTGTGACTTTTCACGTCTAAATCTTTTCTTTTTGGAACATCATGTATGTGCTCATGATGGTATCCTTAAATGTAAAGCATGACTTAAGAATGAAATAAACATCTAATAGTATTTCTAAAGATTCTTGCTTCTTCATAAATTTTCAACATGAAAATAGCATATAAGCATAACACAAAAATCTGAAAATTTATGCACATATATCGCAATAAATCATCTAAACTTTTGCTAGAACAATCCTAAGTTAATAGGTACTCAATCGCTCCAATTAAGTAAATATAAACTCTTTTAAGCAATTCATCAAACACCTTGTGTGCGTGCTTTTGTGAGTTAAACCACTTTAGAAAAGGGTTATATCAACTCACCTCAAAACTTCTCGAGCCAATACATAGGCCCCAGTCCAATTGACACCAGTCAAATAATCGATTCTACAACAATCAGTGCATTTTAATTAATTGTAGAGTTTCACACCTAAACATGAAATTTATTGTTGATATAGAGAAAGAAGGGAACTAACTATTTAATTCTTACCTATTTCTACTGTAGGGTAATTGACAATAGGGAATTTCATATACCTGAGTTCAAGAATTAGTAATTCGTAAAGAACCCTAGATTTTTCGTTGCCTGACTCTCTGTTTCGTGAGTTAACAGATACGTTTCTGCCTTCTGCCTCTTTTTTTTTTTTTTTTACGTGAATGATGTTATTTTGCTAAGGCTTAAAGCTTTGTTTTCCAACAGCCCATTTTATGGGCTTTAGGTCCTTTTTCCTTTTTTTTTAAACTTACTTAACTAATAATTAATGATACCCACTTTTAATAATTAATAATATTTCCCCTAATTGTATATCCAATTATATATAAATAGAAAAGTAACTCGAAAATCAATCACAAGGGTTTAAATCCGTAATACGAGTATAATTTAAGGGAAAATTTTAAAATTCTATATTTAGCGAGTCTTGAAATTTTTTATAAATTTGAGGAGTGTTACAAAGAAGGAGTTGCATATGGTGTTCATTGACCTAGATAAAGCTTATGACAAAGTCCCAAGAGAGGTCCTATGGAGATGTTTGGAGGCTAAGAGTCATGTAACGTATATTAGGGTGATCCAGGACATGTATGATGGAGCTAAAACACGGGTTAGGAAAGCAGGAGGAGACTCTAAGTAATTCCCGGTTGAGATGAGGCTGCATCAGCGATCAACACTTAGCTCGTTTTTCTTTTCATTGGCAATGGACGCATTTACGCGACACATTCAAGGGGAGGTGTCTTGATGCATGTTATTTGCAGATGACATAGTCCAAATTGATGTGACACGCCGTGGTGTTAACGAGAGGCTGGAGGTTTGGAGACATACCCTGGAGACTAAGAGTTTCAAGTTGAGCAGGGCCAAGACAGAATACTTAAAGTGTAAGTTCAGCGGTGCTACACAGAAGCGGACGGGGATATGAGGCTTGAGACACAAGTCATCCCCAGGAGAGAGAGTTTCAAGTATCTAGGGTTTATAATTCAAAATGATGGGGAGATTGATGAGGATGTCACACATCGTATCGGGGCAGGGTGGATGAAGTGGAGGCTCGCTTCCGGTGTCTTGTGCGACAAGAATGTGTTGAAACTTAAGGATAAGTTCTAAGAGGTAGTGGTTAGACTGACTATGTTGTATGGGCCAGAGTGCTGGCCAGTCAAGAACTCCCACGTCCAGCAGATGAAACTAGCTGAAATGAGGATGTTGAGATGGATGTGTGGGCATACTAGGTTAGATAGAATTATGAATGAAATTATTCGGGAATAAGGTGGTAGTGGCCCATGTAGAGGAAAAGATGCGAGAGGCGAGACTGAGATGGTTCGGGCATGTTAAGAGGAGAAGCACAGATGCCCTAGTCAGGAGGCGTGAGAGGTTGACCTTGGGGGTAACAGGAAGGGTAGAGGCAGGCCAAAGAAGTCTTGGGAAGAGGTGCTCAGGCGGGACATGGCGCAACTTGAGCTAATTGAGAACATGACCCTGGATAGGAGGGTGCGACGATTGAGGATTATGGTAGAAGGTTAGTAGGTAGTCGTGCATTTCCCTTTGTCTTCAGTAGTTCATTAGCTTAGTGTTAGTATGGTACCTTTTTATCATGAGTTTGCTATTTTGCATATCTTGTTCTGTTATTACTTGTCACCAGTACTTTCTTTGTTTGCTATCAGTGCTCCTTTCATATTCTCTATTGCTATCAGACCTCGAGTTTAGTTTCTCTAAGTAGATTGTCTTGCTATTATTTGCTATAAGTACTTCTTCTTTCATTTTCTTTATTGCTATCTTCAATTTATTTTCCTAATATATTGTCTTGCTATGCATTGGTATCAACACTTCTTCCATCTTCTTTAGCCGAGGATCTACCGAAAACAGTCTTTCTGCTCTCCTAGGTTAAGGGTAAGACTGCGTACCTTCTATCCTCCCCAGACCCCACTAATGGGATTTACTGGGATGTTGTTATTGTATACGTATGATTTAAAGCGTTATCCAGCACAGATAATATTACACCCTTCATCAACTGGTTTGACACCGTTGAATGGGAAGTCAAATACTTTTAATAAGAAGATGTTATAATAGTACTCCATTCGGTCCACAATAAGTGACCAATTTATTTTTGGCACGCCCATTAAAAATATACTAAATTCTATACAAAAATACCTAGTATGACTAAACTACCCTTAATTAAATATTTAATGTGAGGAGTAAGAAAACTTGTTAGGTATATGTACATAAGAGTTATTTTGTAAAAACAAATTGAATTCTTTCTTGATTATATAAATGAATACTTATTTTGGACCAAAATAAAAAAGTAAATTGGTCACTTACTTGTGGACCGGAGGGAGTAGTAATTTTTATTTCTGAATAGATTAAAAATTTAATACTTACTTTACACAATTATCTTTCTTTTATACTTCGTCCTCTATTATTTAGGACATAAGTTCAGATCAAATATTATTTACAAATATTGAAATAACTTTCGTAAAGTTAATAATTAGTTTACTTCTTCATTTCAGTTTTAACTTGAACAAAACAGCGGAGTATTTCAAGTAAAATAATTTTCACTCACGAATTATTAATTTTTTTCAAATAAAAGTCATGTCCAAATATAACAGTTACGTACTATATTTCAACTTTAATTTCCAATATTGTTGAAATAGTAGTTGTTTCAACTGCTAACTAAATATTGTCCAAACGGGAAATAACAAGGAATGAAAAAAAATAAAAGAAATCACCATTAACGGGTAAGAGTCAAGTGCTGAACAACAAAACTTTTGTCCAGTTCTCTGAGCTTTTACCTTAGGATCTACGACTACGAGATAGTTAACAAATGGAAGTAGAGAACACTAATTGATCCAATCAGCTAAGAAGAGAAGAAATGTTGAAGGTAGCAGCTTTTCTTAGCTTAATTTGGGCATTGAGCCTCATCTATGGCGAGATGTTCTCATTTTGGGTGCCTTATCTTTGGTCCTGCTCTTGGCCTCATCTTCATCCTCTTCCTTCCGCGGTAAGCTGAAGTACTATTCTAACTTTATAGCTCCAAACTTTGATGAAATAAGAATTCACTGTCTTTACCTTTGACTTGAGCTAGATTTTAGACTAATTCATCTTAAGCAGCATAAATTTAGATCAGGAAATTTACTCAGCTCCGCGTTTACTAATTAGACAAGAAATTTATGCTCCCAATTGATCTGTTGAAATTAGCTTATGCAATTTAGTTAAACCCACCTTGTTAACTGTCATCATCTTTAAATTGTACAATGTCCTCCCCCTCCACAACCCCCAACTCAGCTGCCTTCCATTTTGTACTTGTGCACTGCTACGTTGCTATTGGGAGCAGTGAATTGTATTATCATTTAAAAATTACGCGACATAGCAAACATATACACTATATTTACCATTCGTAGCTATGCTTTCAGAAATAGCTTTGGATTTTATAGCAAATTTACCTGTAGAACTGAAACAAGAGATCAATTGTTTTGAACTGAAACAAGAGAGCAACAAGCTCACGTAGCTCAGCTGGTTAGAGCGTCTACTTAATAAGCGAAGGTCTTGAGTTCGACTCTCTTTTTGTATTTCGCCCTGGTTGTATTCCCTGTGCGAATGAATACAGTCGATACATGTTGTATCCTTTATATACATCCTTGTATTTTGTCTTGGTTATATTCGTGGCGCGATGAATATAGTTGATACAGGTTGTATACGTTGCGCGAACGAGTACATTTGATACAGGTTGTATTCATTGTGCGTCTGAATGCAAATGATACAAGCTGGTAATAATTGAACAGTAGCTACGAATGGTAATTAAGCAAATTATAGTTATGTATGGTAATTCGGCTCTAAACTGAAGTGTTTTATGAAAATTCCTCTATTCAATCTTGCGTACTCATTGAGATTCAAGTATGTCAAAGGCTCCTGATTGATCCAGCTCCGAAAAGAGGCTGGCTTGTTTACAAAATTAAAAGGAAAATTAAGAAGTCTTGTGAGGAAGTTAACTTATACGGACATGTATGAGTGGTGGACTTAGTATGCTAAATACCTTTTTGAGGAAATTTCTGTGGTTAATTTCGAGCAATAATTTGATAGCTCTAGATAGGGGAGGTTTCATAATACCCATTTGTAAGACTCAAGACATGTATTACTGGTAACTTTCCCCTTAATGAAGTCTACTTCTTAGTTATCCCAATACTAACGTATGTGCATTTTAATGGCGACGGTACTATCCCATTTTTTTTTTTTTTTTTTCTTAGGGCC